>KK117199.1:185915-239279 GCA_000611955.2 Stegodyphus mimosarum
GTGATTTAGTGTATGGAAAAGAAGAAGAAAATTGATAGTGAATGCAGAAAATTCAAAGATCAGTGGAACATTCAGTATTTCGTAATTAAGTCCAGTAACAAGGCGCTATGTTTGATTTGCAATGAAAGCATAGCCGTTCTCAAAGAATATAACATTAAACGTCATTATGAAACAAAACATTTTCAAAATTACTCAAAATATACAGGAAGTTTGCGGACAGAAAAATTCGTAGCTATAAAGCGGGGATTGAAATCGCAGCAATCTTCATTTACAAAACTCAAAACTGAACAAGAGGCTGCAACTCGTGCCAGCTTTCATGTGGCTCTTGAAATTGCAAAACATGGAAAACCATTCACCGATGGAGAAATGATCAAAGAATGCATAATTGCAGTATCCGAAGAAATGTGCCCTGAAAAGGTAAATTTATTAAAAACTGTCAGTATGTCAGCAAACACTGTAGCTCGAAGGGTAGAAAACATCACTGAAAATATATCCTCTCAACTGTTCGACAAAAATGGACATGTTGAGTGGTTTTCTTTGGCCTTGGATGAGTCAACGGATGTGTCAGATACTGCTCAGGTGTTGATTTATATTCGAGGAGTAGATAAAAGCTATGAAGTGCATGAAGAACTTCTTGATATGTATAGTATTCATGGCACAACTACTGGTACAGATATTTTTAAAGGAGTTGAAATGGCCATTAATCAAAAGAACCTTCGATGGAAAAACTTGAAATGTATTACAACTGATGGAGGCAAAAACATGAGTGGGAAAGATAAAGGAGTGGTCGCTCTTGTGTCAAAGGCTGTAGAAAATGACGGTGGTTCAAAACCATTAGTCTTACATTGTATCATTCATCAACAGTCTTTGTGCGGAAAATGTTTGGATATGTCTGAAGTTCTGAAACCAGTCATATCAACTGTTAATTTTATCAGATCTTTTGGGCTGAATCACCGACAATTCCGACAATTTATTGAAGAGATTGGAGAAAATGACTTACCTTATCATACTGCCGTACGTTGGCTTAGTTGTGGGAAAGTCCTTCAGCGCTTTTTTGAACTTCGAGCAGTGATCGAAATTTTTTTGAATGAAAAGCATCGCCCTCTTACTGAATTACAAAACAACGCATGGCTGTGGAAGTTAGCATTCTATGTTGATTTGACAAAACATGTGAACGAACTGAATTTGAGATTGCAAGGAGAAAACCAGCATCTTCCTGATTTATACACTAATATCAAATCATTCCGGAAGAAATTGATACTGTTTCAATCACAACTACGAAGTAAATGTTTTTCACATTTTAAAACATGTGAAATATTCAGCCACACCACTGAGACTGAGTTTCCTATCGATTTTGCAATCGAAACTTTGAGTGCTTTGAAAATAAATTTTGATACTCGTTTCTCGGACTTTGATGCCATTGCGAATCAAATTAAGATTTTTCAGAATCCTTTTGATACTGACATTGAAACCCTAGCCCCGGAACTTCAAATGGAAATGATTGATCTACAGTGCAGTGATATAATTAAGAACAAATATCAAAACTCATCTTTGTTGGAATTTTATAAGAGTCTTCCACTGACACAATTTGATAATTTGCATAAATTTGCTCGTGGGCTGTTTTCTGTTTTTGGTACTACTTATTTGTGTGAGAAGACCTTCTCCAAAATGAAGTACACAAAAAATGTTTACAGATCTAAATTAACTGATGAGCATCTTAAATCTCTTTTAATAATTGGTACAAGTAAAATTAGTCCACAACTACAAACTATTGTCAGTGGAAAATCTCAATTACATAAATCTCATTAGTATTTCATATGTCATTATGCTTGTTATAAGTTATGTTTTTATTTAAAATGTATAAAATGTTAGTTGGATTCATTTCAATAATTTGTTAGTTATTATATACTGAAGTTAAATTTTCTGCATATTATACATGTCTTTATTCATTACAATTCTGTGTTTCTTTATCCAACTTATCACAAAAACAATAACAATAAGCCTACAACAATGTTATGAGTAGTTAGCCCATGACCATATCAATGTAGATGTCATATTAATAATTATTCAATATAAAATTAGAATACTTCAGTAAACTAAATTTAATTTGCTATAAAAAATATGTTCTCTAAAAGGAGTTTTCAAGTATGCTAGCTCTCCGTGGGCCGGATGTGGCCCTCGGGCCATAGTTTGGAGACCCCTGGTCTAGACGAACGGTTCTCAACCTTTTGGCTAATGCAATCTAAATCAAAACTGAAAAACTTTAGTACCACCACTGTATTTTACAATGATTATTTTTCAGCTTCTTGATAGAAATATTATTTTGCTATTTGTACAACCTATTGGATATTTGTATTAAATATGCACACATAAAAATATATTACATTAAAATTTGGTTACCATTTTTATTGTCACACTTTAAGTTATAACACATAAGTAATTCTAAAATTGTGAAATTTGGGCCTGTTTAAGAAAGATCAATTTCTTTACGTCTGATCTTATTTCACTTAGTTTTAACCATAAATTAGGATCCACTTTTAATAATAACTTTATTTGAAATGCATTTATTTATTTATTTTTTGCCAAAGGTTAACAAGTGTGTTATTTTTTAAATCTTCAGTTTGAGTTCGATCACAGAAAATTTCTAGTAATTATTCTTTTTCTTCACAAGATAAAATTTCAAGTACATTTGAACAAAATGGATTTCTAATCCAATTTTCGTTTGCATAATCCTCAGGGAAATACACATTGAAATTACTTATCAATGAAAATTTATTATATAAAATTATTATTTTTAATGCCGGATGCTAGTTCTTCTTTTATTATCCAATCCTTTAATTATTAGCTCAAGTTTTTTCAGGGTTACATTTCTTTCATCTCTAATGGTAAACAAATTAACACTTTGTCCTTGTAATCCTAAATTTAATTCATTTAACTTTCCAAAAATATCAGGTAAATATGCTAAATGTGCCAACCATAATTCATTAAATAAACATTTTTGCAATTCAAATTTTGAATCACAGAGGAAAATTTGAATTTCTGATCAAAGTTCAAAAAGATGATTTAAAGCTTTACCTCTGGATAACCAACCACTTTTCTTCGGAATGTAACATGTTCACTGTCCATCCCTTGGCATAAATCATAAACATTCTTGACTTTAAAGCTCAGCTTTTAATAAAAATTCATGATTTTCACAGCTTGATTCAAAATGATTTTTAGGTTTTGGGAGATTGTTCTGGCTACTAAAGCTACATAATAAATTGATCAGTGAGTAAATTTTGTTTCAGGTGTTTTTTTTTTTTATTCGAGAAATAACACTGGATTGTTTTCCTGCTAAAGTCCAAGCTCCATCACAGCATGCAGTAATGCACTTATTCCAAGTAATAGCATTCTCACACATAAAATTTTCAATTACTTTGAAAATTTAATTTGCAGTTGCTGTATGATTAAGAGATTCACAAAGTAAATACTCATTGGCAATTCATTTATCTTCTTCAAAACGTATGTGAACTAATAATTGAACAAAGTTTGTTACATCAGTAGTTTCATCCAAATACAATGCAAATACTCATTGTGTTTTATTTTTTGAATAAGTGTCTCTTTTATGAAATTTGCCATTTCATGAATTCGTCAACTTATTGTATCATTTCATGATGGAATATTATTAAGTTCATTAGCCACTTCTTCACTGAATATCATTAAAATGATATCTTTAGTTACTGGTAATATAGGGTTTCCCCAATAGTGTGAGCCTGCGCAGTCTTAGCAATTCTTACTTAGCTTACTAGGTAACTAGCTTCCAAACCTTTTTCACTTGAAGTAACAAAACCTTTCATTAGTTGTGTAATATGTTTTTGAACTCCGATAAATTCCTCTCAAAATATTCTTCAGATTTATCCTTTAAATTGGTATGCTTAGATTCAAGATACCATTTAAGAAATGATGGTTAAATTGAATCATAGTTCTTAACAAACAATACACTGAGTTTGAGGGTCCATTTTATCTCCATTCTAAGTAAACCGAAATGATAAATAACTTCCATTATATTTTCTATAAACAATTTTTTTTCCTTTTCAATATTTTTTCATTTCTATTCTAATTTATTTTCAATATTCTAATAAGTTGTCCTGGATCCATCACCTGTGAATCATCACTTTTCCACTTAGTCAATCCTAACCATTTTTCCAATTTGAAAATCTAGGTTTGTTTTATTATTTTTTTACATATATTTAAATGCACAATATATTAAGAGTTCTTGAAAAACAGATTAGGGCATTCTGAAATCGCATAGATAAGTAAGGAAAACAAAGCAACAAGAAGATAAAATATATATCAACCTAAAAAAATTATTCTAATTGAAAATAAAGTAAAATGAGCCCAAACTAATGGCACATAAAGTGTAGGCATGCTAATAAATCAAACAACTCTAAAAGAATTAATATGATACTATTATCTTTTTATAGAAGCTTATTTTTATTTCCTATTAAATACAACATCCATTTCTATTACTCCTTTTAAAAATATCATTTATGAGCAATTTTGTTATGTCTATGTCTCAAAGAATATTTGTGAAAATAAAAACAGATTATTTTACTAGTCTATGGAGCGGCTGTTGACCTTGGAGACAGCTCAGATCGCATAAATTTAGGTGTTAGAGAAAAACTTAAACAGGATGTTGGGGTATTTAATTTTCTAATTTAAGAGTTAAAAATACTTTGTTTCATTGCTACCTCCTATTTTTCTCTCACCAGTGGTACATGTATCACCGGTTGAGAATCACTGGTCTAGACTATGCAAATGAGGTTTCGTGATACAGCCTACCATGTTTCTTTAATCTAATGGCATGGGATGACATATCTTAGTGGCTGTAAAAGATAATTGATATATTTTTCCACATGGTTCCAAACTTACTTAACTCTTCAGCTAAGGGTTTCATTTCGAAAACCCAAATTTCCCAAAACCATCATGAGAAAGAAGTATTTTCTACCTCCTACTAATCTATATATGTAAATAAGTCAGCTAATGTTTCAGTCCAAAAATTCAATAGTGAGTTTTCAGTGAATAAGTATGAATTAGGGTGCTCGCTGTATGTTTTTATCATTTTTAGATTGATGTCTCTTCAAGCATCTGTGTATGCATATAACGATTTTTTAACCCACAATAATTCTCAAACAATACTTCAAAAATTTCCGTTTTCACTATTTAAGCTTTCTATATTCATATGAAGGACTGATTATATTTTGAATAAAATTAGACAATTGGATTATTTTACAGGAAACCCATAATAGTTTTTAATAAAAAACATGAAAATAACAAAAACTTTCTAATTTTAGTATTTAAAACCTTTATATTGACGATAAAAGTATATTAGATTTGGCTTAAACTGTGAAGTGATACTTTATTTGAAGGTCATCCAAATTTTTGTGAAAAAAATATATAATGAGATAATTCAGAATTTCTCAGAATTAGTATTTAAACATACTACCTTGGATTCAGTTATAAAGGGAATTATGATGTAGTTACCACTTAGCTTCACCACAAAACTTTCAACAATCTATGAGTCATAAGAAATGGCACCCCATACCAAAACACCAAATGAAGTTTTTTGTCTAAATATTTTACATTTAGTCAGATGCATATTTTAACGCTCATCATTTACCATCTGTATCAAGACAGAAGCAGGATTCATTACTGAAAATTACACAAGCTTGACAATTGCATCTGATGTGGCACCAGCAAACCCTACTTGGAAAGCATCTAAAAGACTGGTATATCGATGAAAGCATCTAAATATATAGTATTACAAATTGGAAAAGTATTCTGGTGAAAAATTACATGCAAATATATATATATATAAATATAGTTTTTTTACAGTATAGTTTATTGATAATGATTTTGTTATTTCCATGCAGTTTTTTTGGGGGGGAGGGGACAGCTTTTTCCTTTTTCGAGTTGCACATTTTGTTCTTTCATAGCAGCCACTATTATATTAAAATACCAATTTCTTTTAAATACAGTTTGAAAAAATTCATAAGTATAATCTTCTCACAAAATTACTTATTTGAGTAATTTCAATTACTTCATTTTAAGTTTTATTAGAAGAGAACAAACTATATACAATGAGCCAAAAAGCAAATAGGTACTAACTTGAATTAATTTCATTATTTAACATAAAATGGGGGGGAGAAGAAAGAAAGAAAATTCCTCAAACAACAGAAGAAAGAGTTTTATTGCACAACAATAAAATATTTAGCAAAAACAGAAAAGATGCAAATTTTTCAATAACATTTTCCCCTTTCTCCCCAAAAAAGGCTAAATGGATTTTGAAGATAATTGCAATGCTCAGATGATCCCAGCAGAAAAAAATTTGGCTAGACTGCAGATTAGGGGCCAGTTGCCAAATGAAGCGAAATCGTGCCAAAATCTGGTGCCAGTCACCAAATGAAGTGAAATCGCGCCCAAATCTGGTAAAATGAAGTGAAATCGTGTCAAAAGCTGGTAACCTCTTGGCGTCATGAAAATCATAAGGGTTTAAGGATACAGTTTATAGTATTTAAACGGGCTTTTTGAATTTTCGTCATTTCACTGGGCTTCTAGGAGATTGTGAGCAAAATGGCTGGCATCGAAAGAGTTGAACGTGTGGATTTTACTTATTTGATTCGGTTGCAAGATAAGGTTTAAAGATGTATGATAGAATGGTGCACGCATTATGGTTTGATTGCGAATATGTACGAATGTGCTAAGTGTAAAAATAGTATGAAATTAGTTGAAAGGAAAGATGCAACAGATTTGTGTGAATGGAGGTGTGTGTCTATTATATGTGGTTAAGCACATGGTTGAAATGAGCACCCCATTTTAAATTTCATCTCCATTGTATTGTTACATTTTAGTGTGGATATAAACAAATGCGAGTTTGTACTGTTTATTATAAATAAAAATTTATTGTAAAAATATAAATTACATAGTTAAAATTGTTTAACCACTTTTGTTTTTTCACTATACTATTGCTCATGTTTCAGCAGATTGAAATTTTGAATTTTATTTTCCTTTCTTTTCTGCATTTTTTTTTTTTTAAGTTTTAGATTAAATATGAATCAATGCTTTCTGACCATTTATTGCTCATTTACTGCTTATTACAATTTCTTAAATTTCGTGTTAAAATGTTTTACTCCATTTTGCTACCATCTTAAAAATGGTATATGATATGAAAAGTTTTAATATTGTTGATCTTATAAAATACATAGTTATTAACTTTCAAACACTTTATCGCTGTTTTTCTTGAACTACTGTTTTAGACATTTTTGCATGTTTACAGGTTGTTTAGGTATTTTTGTATGTTTAAATGATCAATTTTTTGCATGTTTACAGGGTTAATTCAAATTTGCAATCATTTAATATGGCAATATTAGTTAGTGATTTTCTAACACGTGCAAAAACAACCGATTTGGTGATTTTTTGAAAACGCGCCAAACTGGCCCGTAATATGCAGTTTTACCAAAAATTTGACTTAAAACCAATTTGACATAGTTTCGCAACATGATAAGCTAGTCAAAAACTAAAACAGAGCAGATTTATACTTTTGTGAAAGATTACCATACAAACCTAAGAAGGGGGAAGAGGAAAAGTAAAAAAAATGTCAAAACATTGAAAAAAATCACATCTAACATTAAAAATGCAAAAAGAAAGAAAGAAAGGAGAAACAAAAACTTTTACAAATACCTAGTGAAAGTGGTACATTTGAAGAATTTCCTCAAAGACAAATTAAAGAAATATTGCTCTATTTCTAAATAAGAGATTTTCTAAAATTTCTGCAGTAACAATCCCAAAAGAATTGAAGAATACAGTGTTAATACACATTTACAGTTTATACAAAATTTCTGCATTCAAAGAAATACAGAATTTATATTCCACAAAATAAAGTAGAGTTGCCCGTAACAGACATATAAGTGCAGAAACATTCCGAGTACACAAAAGAATGTACAGAAAAGCATAACACTTATGAAATTCTGTTATTTTCAGAAGTAGAAATTTGGCTGGACTGCAGCTTAGGGGCCAGTTGCCAAATGAAGCGAAATCCCGCCAAATCTGGTAACCTCTTGGCGTCATGAAAATCGTTATAGTTTTTAGTATTTTAACGGGCTTTTTGAATTTTCGTCATTTCACTGTGCTTTTAGTAAATTGTGTGAGCAAAATGGCTGGCGTCAAAAGACTTGAATCAGTGGATTTTACTTATCTGATTCGGTTGCAAGATAAGGGCTAAAGATGATTGATAAAATGATGCATAAATTATGGTTCGATTGCTAATATGTATGAATGTTCTAAGTGTAAAAATAGTATGAAATTAGTTGAAAGGAAAGATGGGACAGATTTGTGTGAATGGAAGTGTGTGTCCATTATGTATGTGGTTAAGCACGTGGTTGAAATGAGCGCGCCATTTTGAATTTCATCTCCATTGTATTGTTACATTTTAGTGTGGATATAAACAAATGAGAGTTTTTACTGTTTATTATAAATAAAAATTTACTGTAAAAATACAAATTACATAGTTAAAATTGTTTAACCCCTTTTTATTTTTTTACTATACTATTGCTCATGTTTCAGTACATCGAATTTTGAATTTTATCTTCTTTTTCTTCTGCTTTTTTTTTAAAAAAGTTTTAGCTCAAATATGAATCAATCTTTCCAATCATTTATTGCTCATTTACTGCTTATTATAGTTTCTAAAATTTCGTGCTAAAAAATTTTACTCCATTTTGCTACTGTCTTAAAAATGGTATATGATATTATGTAAAGTTTTAATACTGTTGATCCCATAAAATACATAGTTATTAACTTTCAAATACTTTATCGTTGTTTTTCTTGAATTTCTGTTTCAGATATTTTTGCATGTTTACATTCAAATTCGCAACCATCTAATATATGAGTTAGTGATTTTCTAAAACACGCGAAAATAACTGATTTCGCGACTTTTCGAAAATGTGCCAAGCTGGCCCGTAATATGCAGTTTTACCAAAAATTTTATTGTTTGAGTCTAATAATCACCTTTTCACTCAGGAATAAATAATTCTTAATTTTGTAAACATAAATGTGTCTGTAAACATTATGAGGCAGTATTACAATATAGGATACAAGTGAAATTAGAAATTGTAGAATGTTAGAAATCACTGAAAGAACAATGGACAAAAAACTGTATTTAAATATTTAAATACAAATTTAGCAGAAACAGGCATATCAAACTCAGCATTTAAAGTGGGATAAATTAATCACCAGTGAACGATGCTCAAGGTTGCAAGATACAAAAAAACGGTGAAAATGCGCTTTAGCCCATTGCTTGGCGATGTTTTGAAAATCGCCAATTCGGCACGTTTCTCCAAAACGTCTTTGCAATTGCAACCTTCCCGACACGCTCCGCGAAAACCTATTGTAAACAAAACATAGAATTCTAAAGCATAAATTAGTATGGAAACTGTTGCCACAAAAAGATAATAAAATAATATGCAAAACGAACATTATGATCATTAAAATATTTGTTTTTAGTTAGTTATTTTCAGTTAGGTTTAAATTAATTATTTACATTTTATGTTGTAATACTTACACATTTTATGCTATTACATAACCTTCCCGACGACACCCGACACGCTCCGCGAAAACGTAACCAAAATGGCATCGAAGAAAGAAGGAATTTTTTTTTAAAAGGGCATTAAAATTACAAACGATACCATGTACACAGCGTTCCGTTTTAACTTAAAAAAAAATCTGCGAATTGCACAATGTAGGCAACGTACACAAATGAACAAAATAAGCTAAAATAACGAAACTAAATTACAAGAAAATGCCATGTGCACAGCGTTCCTTTTAAACTTGAAAAAAACTTCAGCGAATTGCACAATGTAGGCAACGTACACAAATGAACAAAATAAGCTAAAATAACGAAACTAAATTACAAGAAAATGCCATGTTCACAGCGTTCCTTTTAAACTTAAAAAAAACTTCAGCGAATTGCACAATGTAGGCAACGTACACATGTTATACGGAGTTACCCATGTTGGCGCGTTTATTGCTCATTCAAAAACAATCGCTGCAAAGCAGTGGGCTAAAGCGCATTCCAACCAAAAAAACATTTCATAATGATCTACTGAGAGAAAAAGTAAGTAAAATCTTATCTAACATTTCAGGGTTTTTTTTTCCCCCCCTAAGAGTACATAATGAAATTTGAATAGTTAACTGGCTTAAAGTAACCTATTTATTTCTCTACTGGCACCTAGCATCTTTTTCCTATAACCATCTTTCAGATACCTGAAGACTCGCACTAGCATTTTTCAGCACAGAGGTCAGAGGGATGCCTCATAACTGCGCACTAGTTCTTTCCATTGGTCAGAAAAGCCACTCATACTAGTATGCAATTCCAAACATGGATATCACACACAATGCAAATTTTCAATATTGTGGGTATTATGAATGCAACTACTTGTAAGTAAGGATACCCACTTCACTGAATTTTGCTTTAGAGTTACACTGAACTTCTATTAATTCCATCTGTAATGGACCGGCACTTTCTCATCACACACTGAAGAAATATTTTTACAAAGACATCATATCGAGAATCCTTTTACGCACTTGAGGTTGATGCATACCTCATTATTCAGTGGAATTCCAAGTTTTATAAAAATATTATATTATTTTTTATTATTTTCATGAGTTGAATACAGGATCATATTATTATTTTAACGAGTTGAATACAGGATCACACACAAAAAAAATGAATCAAGGACATGCAGCCAGTGAAAAAGTTTCGTTCAATAAAATGAGCCTCCCTCCCTCAAAAAAAAGAAAAAAAAACCTGAAAAACTGTGGAGGAATTTATTCTATGAAGTCTAAAAATAATGCGCCACTCTCCACAAAACCTTGAGGTAAGTTTCAAAGTTTCCACCCCATTTATTTGTGTAAGTGTCCTAATTCTTCTCTCCTACTTCCCTAATTACACTACATGCACAAAAAAAGTTTTTATCTGATAAAATATTTCATGTCTTTTTTTGGCTCTACTCTGATATAAGTCCCCGGTTGCTCCCCGGATATATGTGGTCGCCAAATGTGGCGATATGTGTTCTGTGCTGGTTTTTGGCGCGATTGTGCATTCCGCGATGGTTTTTGGCGGGATTTTTTTGGTATAGCAACCCTTTTGACATTGAAAGTTGAGTGGGTGCCGTGGTTTTGTTTTGCGTTTGGAGTTTCGATGTTTGGGGAAAGCGTAGGTTGCGTTAAGGCCTAGGATTTTGCAATTCTGTGATTTTTTTTTTTTTAAAGTTAAAGCCACTCGCTTTCTACATGGTTTCTCATCAAACATTTCTGGTGAGGATTTTTGAAGGTGAGCATGACGTGTCATAAGTCCGAAAGAATTTTGAATGGTAAGTGAAGCTATGTTTTTTCTCGTGTATTTCAGGGAATGTTAATGCATTTTGTAATGTATTTAATGAATATTGTATTTAAGATGATTGTGTTATTAATGAATTATTTCTTCACGGTTTGTGTTTATGCTTACAGTATATATTTTTTAAAATTTATTGTTATTATTTTAGCTTATTTTAGCGAGGTTTGCAGAATGTCATGATTTCTGCTTAGTGCCACGAATTCTGCGCGGTGCCATGAATTCTGCAATTCTCTGATGTTTTTTAAAGTTAAAACAGATCGCTGTGTACATGGTTTTTAAGGGAATTATGTTATTAATAATGAATGATTTGTTCACTGGTGTGCTGGTAGAAGTATATTTTTGTGGAAATGTATTGTTATTTTAGTTTATTTTAGCGAGGTCAGAGCTATGCGATTATTTCAGTGCAGTGCCACGAATTCTGCAATTCTCTGATGTTTTTTAAAGTTAAAACAGATCGCTGTGTACATGGTTTCTCGTCAACCATTTTTGGTGAGAAACTTCACACTTTTACTATGTAAATTTTTTGTTTTTATTTCGGACTTATAGCGTAAATTGTGTGTAAAAACGTGGTTTTTGCACATGTGAAAATCGCGTTTTTGCAGACATTTTAGGCTTAAAGTCCGAAATGTAAACAAAAAATTTAGATAGTAATGGCGTGTCGTGGAGGTGAGAAATTTGTCGCCAACCGGGGACTGATATAAGAGTAGTTCCCTTTTTTTTTTATTTATTTAAATAAGCATTTTGTTGAAGAAATAGTCTTTCTTTTGCATTTTGTTTTATTTTGGAAGCATTACATAAGGGTAGGAGAATTGATGAATGGCAAGATTAATTCAAGCTGGCATACAGCCTTTTTCAACTTTGAGTTCTATAAAAGCTATGTAAATTGAGAGTGTGTATCTAAAATGAATCTACTATAGTAATCAAAAATGCCGTTTATAAATAAATGAAAGAAAATCTTTCGATATACACATTTGGTACTGACTATGAATCTCTTTTTAATATTCAGTTTAATCGACTGGTAATATAAAGAAGAAAAGATACCACTATAAGTACTTAAGATTAATGATAAAAACTCCTTTTGTTAGAAAATGCATTAAAATGAGATATATTCCGTAAATGTACTAAGAAAAATAATCCACATGACATAAATATAAAACAATTAATATAATATAACATTAACGAAAATCTTTTATTGTAATGCAATCGGTATAACAAATACGTATTAAAACAATTATTCTTTTGACATTTCTTAACTTTTAATTCCAGGTACTGACTATTAAATACTGATTAGCTCTGAGAATTAATACCGCATATTTTAAAATATTAATCGAAAATTCGTAACTTGCATTTTTATATTAATTCACAATATATAGGGGGGAAACATTGCTTAGTGTAAATTTCCTTTTAAAAATTCAACACTATCGTTATTACCGTGTTAAGCCACTTAAAACTTCAAAAACAGGGAATCACTAACAGGAGAACATAACACATAAAACTTCTCCAACCGTAAACAAACACAACTACACATGGTTTGTTAATGCCATGCAAATATTTCTAAAAATTAACAAATGCTAATTAATGATGGAATCCATATTTTGGGAATAAAATCAGAGTAAGTAACATTTTAAAGGTGTTTTGAATCTAACAAATTTCTAGAAGAGGCAGTCTTTTAGAATCTGATAGTTTTCTTCTCATTTACAAAATTTTTTATTATAAAACAGGCAAACCGACAACCTTGTATTCGGCGTAGATTTTGTAAAATCCCAATGGATTTCGAAGGCAAAACAGGTCCCTCCTCATCAGGAGCAAAAAATTCTACAAAAGCGAGAATGACCATGACCATGAAATAGTCTATTTGATCGGTACACTGCCTCAAGGGAGAGTCATTCTGACGACTCTTTCTTGGTGCGCAAATTTTTATGGCAATGAGTGTACTTCCACCTTCATGCTTAACAGTGAGCAATAGGTTTTTCTAATTTAATTCTTCTTTTGGGTTTCGCTTCACAGCAATTCATCCTTCAGCCCCCAAATACACTCACGTTTGTGAAAATTGCAACACCAAGAAGGAATCGTCATAATTGAATGCAATTTAATACACAGTTGAGTGGTAGTGGTACAACAAAATGATTAAATGTTCAAAGCAAACAAACAAGAACAAGAGATCAGAATCAGTATTTTGTGTGGCCACCACGCGCCGCAATAAGTGCTGCTACACGACGTGGCATGGAGTCAAACAAAGTTTGAATGTCTGACTGAGGAAGAGCATTCCATATCGTTTGTACGCGTACCCAAAGTTCGTCTGCAGACGCAACAGGACGAGGATCACGAGCAAGACGCCGACCAATGACATCCCACACATGTTCAATTGGCGACATATCCGGGGAACACGCAGGCCAAGGAAGAAGCTGTACCTGCTGCGCTGCAAAGAAGGATTTAACAATCCGAGCAGTATGAGGGCGGGCATTGTCCTGTTGAAATACAGCGCCTGGCAAGCTTTGAAGGAAGGGAACAGCTTCGGGCTGTAGAACTTCACGGATATACCGGTTGCTGTTCAGATTGCCCACAATTCGTAGCAATTGAGATCGTCTATGATATGCTATGGCGCCCCAGACCATAACTCCGGGTGTTCGTCCACTGTGGCGTTCGATAATGCACTCCGGAAGGTGGCGTTCACCGGCATAGCGTCTGACACGAATGCGGCCATCATGGTACCACAAATTAAAGCGGGATTCGTCAGAAAACACGACATGCTGCCAATCAGCACGCCAGTCTCTATGCTGATTGGCCCATTGTAGCCGCAGGCGGCGATGGTCGTGCGTTAGGGGGATCCTGTATAAAGGAGTCCGTGCGCGCAGTCCACACTGCAGCAGACGTCTACGAATTGATGAAGCACACAATGAAACACCTGTAGCTATTGACCACAGTGCTGCCAATTGTCTAGAGGAAGCTGTACGGTCCGTCCGCGCCATGCGGACCAGGTGTCTATCATCGCGAGCTGACGTCACATTTCGGGGTCCACTCCCGGATTTCCGAGTTGTCCGACACTCGTCCGTCCACTGCTTCCAAACGCGCATCACTGTGCTGCTGTTACGCTGCACACGAGAGGCTACTGCACGATACGACAATCCAGCTTCACGAAGGCCGATGATTCTCCCTCGTTCAAACTCTGTAAGTTGTTCAAATCTCGCTCTCTTTCGTCGACGAGGCATAAGTACAGATTGAGTTAACGTTTACCACTAGCAGATAACCACCGATAACCATACACGCCTCGCTACAGCCGTCTATTTATTCGGATCCATCAGCCGTTCAGAGGGCGCTGCTCAGCATACGCATGCGCTACGGATTTGCAATTCTAATCATTTGCATATCATGCGCTACTTTGCATTTCCTGAAAATTTCAGCTCACTCGCGTAAGTCCTTCATGGTGTTGCAATTTTCACAAACGTGAGTATATATAGACACAACGTGAGTATATATATGAATAGGTATTTTGACACAAAAATAGGACTTTTTCTGAAGTAACATGCCAACTGCTATAATTAATTTAAATATTAGAACTAATTTAGTGGCAGCAAGAACTTATAAACGTCTCGTGCCGAAATGTCTTTCATTTGTCTTTGAGTGTTAGGCATTTAAGAATTATTTAAGCATTAATGGCACTGCCCTTTATTTACTGAAAGCTTACAATTTTTTTTTTTTTTTTTTTTTTTTTTTTTTTTTTTTTTTTTTTTTTTTTTTTTTTTTTTTTTTTTTTTTTTTTTTTTTTTTTTTTTTTTTTTTTTAAAAAAAAAAAAAAAAATTTATTTAGGTTCAGAATGTAATTTTCTGCTAAGGCCATGACATGACGAAAGCTGAAAGATACAGCAGACGAAACGTGTAGTAAATGGATGGTGTAAAATGAAATTAAAAGATATGTGAAATTATTGTTCTAAAAACTGAAAAGAAAACCTATGCGAATCTGTACTATTGTAATGAGCAATTAATAACAAGTTTAAGAACTTTTTAGAGAAGCAAAATAATAATAATAAGAAGAAATCTGAAGGCTTTCAAATTTTGTATTACGCCCAAGGCGGCGTTTTCTTAACGTTTTATGTGTTACCTTTATTTATTAAAAATCATGTTCTTAAACCATGAAATTCAATTCAACAGCAATATCAGAAATATTTAAAAAGAGTATATCTTTAGAATTTCCGATACACAGTCTCGCGCGCTGGAGATAATATTTTTTCGTACAGCTTTGCTGTTGCTTGCTTTGAAATCGTTGAACTTGTTAATCAAAAAGTTTTACAAAATATCAAATAGATAATAAAACAAATTCCAAATTTGGGCTTCCAGATGCCCATATTCGAGTGAAGGACTACGTGTTTAAAAATTTGATGTCTCCAGGTACCGTTGTTTTTTTTCACAATGCGAGAAACATACATAAAAGTCAGTTATACTAAAAATTTTTATAGTGAAATTTTTATATAGTTTATATTATTTAGTTACACTAAAATTTTTTTATAGTGAACCAACGCAAAATGCAAAAACAAACTTATAGCCCTTTTGGACAAATTGCCCCTTTGGGCTAACAATTGTCTAAATTTCAAATGAAATTAGGAGATTTAGAGTTTTCAGTTCTTTATATTAAAAAATATTAAGGCAATTCAAATCTAGATGTGAATTTTCAATCCAGAATAAAGCTAAAAACCGAAGTTTGTTATTTCAGATTTATTGCATATACAATAGTTTAGCTAATAAATAGTCTACTGCATTTAAGATTTAAAAAGCAATATGTTTGAAAATAAGATATCTGAATGAAAGAAAACTTTTAAGTTTTGTAGTTCTGAAATCTATTCATTAAATGTTGATGAGTTGAAGACTTGCTGGCCATTTTACCCTAACGCACTCCCACGGTCAGTCAGAGAAAAGCTATTCTTTTGCTACGTTCTTGACAGCTCGCAGCTACTAATGTTTATGGAGCAATCTATCTCAATTAGACGGAATCTTTGATCCAAAATTCTGGGAGGGAAGACAACTAACAAAAGAAGCTGCTAGCATTTTTCGAAAGTTCAGTGTTATTTTCGCGACATTTTAGGAGGAGTTGGGTCAAAAGTTAGCGACAGTTTTAAAGGTATTTGCAGAAAATAACTTGAGAGGCTAAGGGTTAAAAGCTCCATAGCTAGTACTGCAAGATATTTTTAGAATTCCCAGTACCATGTTATGTGTTGGCACATATACAGCTTATTAAATTATACACATTTTTGGTGCACTTCAATTAAATTTATTTGATGGAATTATTCCAACTTAATTAACTGATCCCTCAAGGCTAATTGAAAATGACACCAAAAGTTGCAAGTTTTC
Organism: Stegodyphus mimosarum; assembly: GCA_000611955.2. Taxonomy (NCBI): domain Eukaryota; kingdom Metazoa; phylum Arthropoda; class Arachnida; order Araneae; family Eresidae; genus Stegodyphus; species Stegodyphus mimosarum. Next base: position 202,687 of record KK117199.1, read on the forward strand.
AAATTTAATATCCCAATCAATTTTTGTTGTATTATCAGGACTGAGTATTCTGTGCATAGTTTTAGAAAACATGGTGTAGTACTAACAAGGGTCCTTGGTCTCAAGTCCTGAACTGGAATAGGGAGCGGAAAATACGCTATGTTCTGGTGTAGCTATTATGCTGGAGAATAATTGCACGTGAAAGGGATTTGAAATCCTCTTTTATTAAATCACTATTATTTACACACTTCCCAACTCGGGAGAGATACAGAAAGTAAAAGACCACACTTGGGCCTAACTTAACAAATCAAATAAATTTAACTAAACCTAAATAGAAATTAAATTAAACTTTGCTCGCAGAGCAGATTCGCGGAGTTTGGCCTCTAACTAACTGGTGCGTAGCAAGAAATACTAATACTATCGCACTTCAATTTATTTCAATATGCAATCAAGTAGTAAGCACTATGGCTTATAATTTTAGCTGCTAGCTGGTCAGGCGAACGTCGAGCAGAATGACCGTGATCTGAAACTAAAGCTCTCTCACACTGAGAGGTTTCTACCTCTGGTTTAAATAGTACTTGGCTGTACTTCAAAATTCCCCCCCGGGGGTTGACTCAGGAGAATTCCTGGGAAGTACTGGCTAGGATCTGTACTTAGGCAGTCTCAACCACGGGGGCAAAATATCAGGTACTATTGTACCTTATTCTTCATAGGACTAGAACCCGGGTATTGTACCTAGGATGGGATCAGGCTCGACAGGGACCGTACTGGTGCTGTCTTGTCCGCTCCCTTGGCTGTGGTGGAGCTGATAAAAACAGACAAGGAGGAGGGCGTGGGACTATGCCTGTGTAACCATAAAGGTAAAGTTAGGGCGTCCCCGTCTCTCCGTAAAGCGTGTACTTCAAAATTAGCATAAGCTGAAAACGCGGGCTTCTTCTGACGGGAAGTTGAAACAGAGAAGAGATAGAAAGATTTAAATTAAAATAAAACTTGGTTAGTTTAACTAAAACCTTACAGTATAAGCGTTAAATTTATAGTTTTTTTTTATAAAAAGTATAGAAATTTTCCAAATATAAGTATAGGAAGCGAGATTTTAGTTAGGAAGTTAGGAAGTTAGATTTCTTTATTTGTCGGGAAAAAACAAGCTACTTATAATTTTATTTTTTCATAGCGAGTATAGAAGTTTCCCAAATGTAAGAATGGAAACCGGGAGATCGAATTAAAAGTTTTGAAATCTAACTTTTCAATAATTTAATTATTTTTACAATAATTTCATTATTTGTAAAAAATACTGTTTTTTCTAAATTTCACATTGCGAAAACATGAACATTTTTGTCATTTAAAACCCTTTTGTATTTGGAAGTGTATGACTACGACCAACAGTTGCGAACACCAAGATAGCTGAAGGACCAATAGCTTACGCCGGCTAAGGCTATGATTATACGTTACGGCTAAGGCTATGGGTGAAAGGTATGGACGACTGCAGTAAAAAGGGAGGTGAACAATTATATGTTATAATAGCAGTCTCATACAAAATTCCAAAGTTCAGTGTCTAATCGTTTTTGAGTTATTTGCGATACATAGATACGTACGTACAGACCTTATGAAAAAATGTCTTCTGAATACATTTTACAATGCATTTTGGAAAAAAAGAGTCCTTTGTTCTGCCCTTACCTATAGATGTCATTGAAAAAATTCGACCAAGCTTGTTCCGGAGTGATCAAAATGGATATTTTCTTTGAAATATTACCGAACCCGAAATTCTTCGCGATTACAGTAATTCCTTTGCTTCGTGCAAGTGAATAGAAGTAATAAAATAACGTGCAAAAACATGAGTACTCTCAAAGTGAAATCGAAACTCTTCACTCAAACAGTAAAACTAAGAAATTCCAGAAGAAATCAAAATTAATATAGAAAATTCTTTATTTATATTATATTTGTAATGAGAGTGAAGGTTGTGACCTATTAGGTATTACTGAATATGACAGGGTATACGAGAATTTGCCTGAGAGGACAGGCGATTTCCTAGAATATTTTCTAACGGAAACTGGCTCGTTTTTAGGATACACATAACAATAATAATAATAATAATAATAATAATAATAATAATAATAATAATAATAATAATACATATCTTTCGTTTAGTGGGATACATTGTTTGTATACTTTATTGAAACTCACGAATATGTCGGTCCTTTGCAGAATTTATGACAAAATATTTACTGGGTACCTTGGTATTATTACAACCACCTTTGGCGCAACTAGGCAATTTTTTAAAAAATAAAATGAATGGTAATTTCAAATCGGAGAAATTTATTTATTTCACGTCGTACATGTTATTAGATATATATTTTAATTTTAGTTCAATATTTATCCCGCAAATCATTTTATAAAATTACTTGCAAATAGTTTTTTGTTTTGTCGTTGCATTTATTCCGCATATCTCCCACATGTAACAACAATCTTACCGGCCATTTCTAACTCTTCCAAGCAAAATTTAACAATCCTTAATTCTTTAATCCAGTAGTATATAAATCTGTCTCCTATAGGAAATGGCAGACGACTATTCTTGAACCAAAAAAAGTACATATTGTCCAAAAATGTTTTACGCAAAATATAATTGAACTAAAAGAAACAATACAGCAATCCAAATTTCATATATTACTGTTGTTTCTTTTAAAATTCCAGAACTTTTACTGTTGTAGCTTCCTTAACTAATGAGATTTAAAACATAGAAAGGTGTCGATTAAAAAGCGAAATAAACATATTAATGTTTAATGTACAAGTTTTGAAAAATGAAATGTAACTTAGAAAATTTTAGTTCAACAATCTCATTCATAATTGGTGCAACATAGTCAAAATGAAATTAAAAGCGAGTAGTATTTCCATCTATGTACGTAAAGTGATAAAACAAAATGCGCATATTAGGTAAACCATTTCAATGCAATTCATAATTCAGATAATAATATACAGATCATATTCGCAGGGAATCGTTAGGAATTGAAAAGATAGCATTTAAAGCCGTCAAATCCCTTTGTTCGTTAATAGAAAGGAGAAAGCTGTTGTGGATCTCACAAGAAATGTTGAGGGGTATCCACACGACGAAAGTGATCCCCCAATCCTTTACTTTCCTGAAACAGCCCCACTGTGAAACTAATGCAACATCCCTGAGAAGATCAGTGTGACTAAATAACCCCTCAATCACCACTTTTCATTTTCGTCTCATTCTGGGGGGCTGGAAAAAGACGCTGCTACGTATGTGTCTCGGGGGTTGTCTAGCCCAAATTTCCTCCCGACGAGAGTCTGCCGTTACTTAAAAGATGACGATGCATTTTCTGCGAGCGTATCTCTCGCCGGCTAAACGGCGAACTGGTTAAATAAAATTACACTGACTTTGAGAGCAAATATCAACGTCCGCAGGCTCAGAAAAGTATCTTTAGGCATGATTTGCATAAAATATCATTGAAGCTTCAACTGATCTTCCAGGTTTTACCATGTATACATTTGTTTTATAGTTGACATTTTCACGTATACTGCGTAAAAAACGGGGACAGTTCTATTTCTCGCGTTCTACTGGGCCGATTGATGAAACTGAACTTGCGCTTCTCATGTCTCGAAAGCACCACTTAGGATATATGTTAGATTTATATATAGCATTATTTTAATATAGGTATTCTGACACAAAATCGGACGTTTTCTGAAATAACGTACCAATTTTTTTACATATTTCGATTCTACGACTCAAATTATGCCAAACTGCCATGTTTTGTAAAAATCGCACGAGTAGTTTTTAAAATATTAGCTCTCAAAATTTTAACTCCTCAATGTTAATGGAATTTGGTATGTATTTATTAATATCTTTTTTTTTTTCATCAAACTTACTTGATTCCTTCTTTTAGAATTAGAAAGTTAGGTTCACTGCAAATGAAATTCACCCATTTTTTTTGATTTTATGATTTATTTTTAAAATGTGTATTTTTAAATAACTTTTATATATTTTTCGAAAAAAATTCTGAATTATAACCAATGAAATTTTTAAAATCATCTTAAAGTAGATGTATTTCTAGGCACATCTGCAAAAAATTAGAGTTTTTTATTCAAAATTTTCTAAGATATACATGGATTTACATATTGGAGCGTTTTGAAATTTGGCATCTTTTTTTTTGAGCGATTATAATGCCAAATACGGTTTATGGATTTAGTTACAGTGAATTGCCAAAACTATTTTTAATTTTAAATTTCAAATAAATTTTTACGGAGAATTAATTATATGGAATTTCCCCCTCAATGATGCGTAATAAATATTTATTCATACTATATGAAAAGGTACTTTTTTAAATTATAGATGATTTTGTTCAGATTTTTAAAATATTTTTTAAATTTCTTTCTTTTTTCCTTTTTTTTTAATATTTGTAATAGTAAAATTTTACACTTGCCTTGTTATCGTGTGCTAGTTTGCTTTAACTTCGTTTAAATCAAATTGTCTAATATTGAGAACTTTCGTTTGATGTTTTATGAACTGTTTTATTTCTTTGTCATTTAGCGAAAAATCGTTTAATTAAAATATTTATCCTTTCGAGTTTGCTTTAAACTTTATTTATAGTTAAAATGTCTAGAAAATGAAAAGCTGTCTTCAGCTGAAGCGCAACTGATGTAATTGGTATTTTAAAAAATTTGACAACAATGCAAAATGTATGGAAGTGTAACAATCGAAAAATCTTAATTTTCTTGTGTGAGCACTGAAAATAAATGTAGAAGAAAAGAAGAAAATTAGGGAGAAAAGTAAGCAAAAATTTGAACGGGAATTTGGCTGTTAGAAATACTAAGATGTTTCGAAAAGTTGGATGCTTTTGAATAGACTTTCAGAATACTTCAAGGAATTTGGGTGTTCACTTGGACGTGTAACATCAGCAAATACCATCAAAAAGAGAAAACACATGGACGTGTAACATCAGCAAATGCCATCAATTGAACTTGTGCTGACGGAAAGGACAAAAACAATATCATTGCAGATTAACGAGAAGAGCGACTGATTTTCGACTATATGGTTGGTATAAATTACGTCATATAACATCATATCGTATCATAAACAGAGAATCCTATGATTTCTCAGTCAAATTATTTAAAGATTCAGGAATTTATCCAGTGATGTATATGGATGTCATCTAAAGACGTTTTCCCTCTTGATGAAACCAAAAAGCCTTTCCTTTCATCTCATTTCTCCAATATGCCTAGCCTCTAAAGACTGATAAAAGCTCTGACCAAATACTGATGAAAATGGATTAAAATGGATTTTTAAGTTACGGCAAAGCAGGGCTATCTGCCTAAAGGAAGGATGCCTTCGTGAAAAACTTTCTCAAGGAAACCAGCTCGTATGCACGTTACGCGTGAGATAAACCACGAAAACGCCTATGCAACCAGTCCGTTCGCCGGAATACGAACTCTGGAGCGAACTACCAGTGTTTAGCGACTTTGCCGCTCTAAGTCGTTTGGGGGCCGTTATTAAATGGAAGGCAATAACTTTATTTAAAATGAATGTCAGAAATACCAAGATGTTTCGAAAAATTGGTTTTTCTTAATATACTTGCAGAATGCTTGAAGAAAAAGAGCAAGCCATTAAGAAGAAAAATAAATTTTTGCATAAAATTTAGTATTTTTTTTTAATTTAAAACTTTTTAATCTTATGATATTTGATTCTTGCGATTTCAGAAATAAAATATTTGACTAAAATATGAATAACATTTTAAGAAACTAAATGTAGGATGATAAAATTGTGTAAAGCAATGGGCACAATGATAAAACTGTTTAAAGCAATGTATGAACGTCATCCTAAGTTAAAATGCTAGTTATATTTATTTATTTGTTTGTTATTATTCCGCCTGCTTCACCTCTCAATGGGCATTACAGATCAGTCATGTTATCTCGATCGTTGCATCAGCAACCTGAATCTGTTATATCAGGCTCTTGGCCTTCCTCGTTCCGTAGACTTAACCACACTACAGCCCCGTTCACAAGAGCAGATTCGACCGGCAGAGAAAATCGGTTCTTCGAACGTGTCCCATTCACATGGCGAACAAGCATTAACTGCTTCTCAGGATTGGAAGTAGAATTTACTAGAATGCCCCTACCTCTCTGGGGCAGGGCAAATGGGGAGATTTCCGATACTGCACTGCGAGATTGCGCGGTTCACTTAATTTTAGCATTACAAAACCATGTTGCGTTCCATCATCACTTATGCCTGCCCTGTCTGGGGATATGCTAGTAATACCAACCTTCAAAAACTGCAAGTATTGCAAAATGTTGTATTAAGGCAAACGGTGGATTGTCCGTGGTTTATTAGAAACTCGGCAATCCACCGTGAATTTAATATCCCATATCTTGCACCCTATATGGCCTCTTTAGCTGATAAGTTCTTTAATAAAATTCCTAATGTCGCAAATCCTACAATACCTATTCTAAATTATGACTATAATGTAAGTGCATATAGGAAAAGGCCACGAGCTGTCTTGAGACACCTAGCCTGATTTGTAGTATTCAAATGTTCAAAATTTATATATATATATACATATATATACATAAATCACCTCATATAAGTTTGATACTCCTTTAATGGCATGATATGTATGTGCTGCCTTAGTACCTGTCTCTCAAGTGTTATTGCATGTTTATCTGTAAACATATTATACCTTCTCTCCTTCCCCTTGCATTGATGTATTATCACTTATTATTATGTATGTACTTTATGTTAACTGCTGCACATATTCTTCCCAATATCTCTTGTAATACTGGCATTTCCTTACCACTCCGTACTTACCCTTGCACGCTCTTCTACTCTTCTCCATGCCTGGTGTACCAGCTACAGTCGTAGCCAAGTCTTAATCGGACTCGTCCCAACTATTAAATCGAACTGTTTGTGTTCCTCGATGTGTGCTACCACCTATTACATCTCCTGATGCTTGATTATGCCAATTGCTATCTGCTCGAATTTATCATATATTCGAAAATCGGCTACTTATTAGTTCAGGGTAGCGCCAAAAGCGCGGGTACCTATTTGCAAGACACAAATTGCCTGAGCCGACGTGCAATTGACTGCTCGCTGGACTGTCAGCGAAACAGTCGCGTTGATAGATGTCTGCGGATGTGATAGCATTCCCCCCAAAATAGATGGAAGTGTACAAGATACGGATATTTATAAACAAGTAAAGACAACATTATCTGAGGCTGGATATTTCAGAAATATCGTTGAAATTAAAACTAAAGTTAAGGCGCTCAGATCGGTTCAACGCGACAAGGGGCTCGGTACCTTTGAAAGATTTTTTTTTATTTTTATTTATTTAAGAACTTTCATCTACTTTTTATGAATATTATTAAAAGTTTTTTGTACGACAAAATTATTTTAATTTTTAACAAAGAAATAGTTTTTTAATTAATTTAATAAATTTTTAATAAAAATTTAACAATTAAAATGTCTTTCTTCTCTTACAATTTTCAGTGTTCCCCCCAGATTTTTTTATTGTATTTATAATTCTTAATAACTTCAAGGATTGATTTTGGAATTAATGTATTAGTTTTTGAGAAAAAAAGTAAAAACACATTTCCATGTAAAATCCTTAAAACAAATATGATCTCCGTCACATTTTCATTTCAAATAATTTTTCTTTTCAGTATTTTGCAAAACCCATCCTTGTTTCTATAAAGTATATAATTTTAAATAAGCAGTAAAAATATCAAATAATTTAGTCCATACCTGTATATGTTTTAGGACTTAAAGTAAAAGGATTTATAGAAAAAATTAAAACTGAGAAAACGCAGTTTAAAGAATACAAACTGTGAAAATAGTCATTAAATCATTTCAAACTTCCTAAAAATTTTATTACTGAATTTCCGTACATAAACATATGTAAATAAAATTTAGTGCTATTCATACATTTGGTTAATATAAATTACAAGCCTTTATTTAAAACCTTATTTGGCCAGAAAGATTGCAAAAAAATCATAAAACGCAAGTAGAATTTTTCTTTCTCTGTTTTTGTTTTGTGAAACAAGTTCAAAACAATTTTAATACATGAATTAATTATAATATTGTTGCATGCATACAGGTTTGTAATAGATTGATAGTAGTTCTTAAATTATTGTCATTGCACACAGGTCCGATAATAGTTTCATTAAATTCATTTTATAAACCTAAACACTTCAAAGTTCTGGAATTTTCCACAGAAATACTCGTACAAGTGTTTAGAATGTCACAAAGTGTACTCAGTAGTTAAGCTTCAATTACTAAGAACGTTAAACACAACGCAGTGCAAAGCGCATCTTAAGAGAAAGCTAACTCGGAAATACCTCCGATCTCACGCTGAACTAACACCTCGCAACAATAACAAATTATATAGTGTAAATAATATCATGCAAATAGTGTGGTGTAATGAAATTATTACTTTGAAACTGATGTTTTGTAATTATTCCCAAGAAAAACCAGTATTTCCCATTCTGCTTCATTGCATATCTTTTAGAAAAGTAAAAAATCATCCATTTAATTTTATTTATAATTTTTATAAATGCGAACCTGTAAAAATTTCGGAAGTTTGTAACCGATATATTTTTAGATATGAAATTTTAAAATTAATAGGTGTCAAAAAGTCTAAAAATACGAGCGATTTTCAAAAATTCTCCCAAAACAAAACAAAAACGACCAAAAAAAAAAGGTCAAATTTTTACTCAGTTTTTTTCTCACTGTGCCTTATGGTACAAAGAGTAATGTTCTGAGATTCTTATTAACGAATTATTATTAATTATTGAGATTCTTATCTTCTGAGATTCCTATTATTATTAATTTATTTAACGCAAATATTTCCAAAAAATCGTTTCAACTTTAAAGAAGAAAAACTTGAAAAAAAAAAAAATCTAACCCTCTAAAAATCAAAATCGTGACTCCACATCCAAAAGCAGTATATGTGCAAAGTTTGAATTCGATTCTTATCGGGAAACAATTTAAAAATCGATGACCATCTTTTAATCATAGCGACAAGCACCAAGAGTGAGCTAAATAAAAGCCTATAAAATAATATTAATTATAATAATACAAATTATAATGCATGAATTTTTCAGGAACCATTACGAAAGTTCCGGTACCAATTGCGGAAGTACCGATTACGAAATTAACAACACAAACAACGTTAAAAATTTGTAAAGAGTATTAAACAATTCGCACAGTGGCGTAAAGGGAAGGAAGGCGGTGGTCTTCTGAACAGGTCCTAAAAATAAAACTCCTTCCTGTCTCCTTTTTCTCCTCCTCGAGTCGATCCTCGAGGATCGATCTCTTACTCGAGGTTGCGAAAATTCGTAGAGTGTCAGTATTTATTGCTTCCCATTTTTTGGATGCACTACGGGTAGACCAAAATAAAATATGTGGCTGTTCTGAAGCATAACGTCTTGATGGCGAAAGACACGTCATTTAGTGGTAAGAAAACTTCTTCCAAAGCAAGCATATACACTAGGGAGGAACAATTTTTTTCCTTCTTTTTTAAACTGAACTAAATCATCAAAATAAATAAACAATAATTGTTCTTTCCGACAAGAGCTCAGTTAGTTAAATTCTTATAGTGTTAGTGTTTTAAAGTTGTCTTTAAAAAGCAACTATCAAACACAGAAAAATTTTTACTTTTACGACAGCTTTTATTTTAAACAACAGATGTTACAGGATACTTTTTGAATACACGCAGTGTGTGCATTTGGGGAGGTAAGAGCGGGATTTCGTTTTTGAGTATCAACCTAAGTAGGTAAGATGAAAGAAAAGCAGATTTCTTTGTTAGGTATATTTTCTTTTCTCCTGGGAATGTGAACGAAGGGGGAGGGGTGTCAGAGATGGCCAAACAGCGATCCTTTGCTTAATGAATAACGAATGCGAACGACACCCCTACACAAAGGACGTAGGGGATCTGCATAAACAGGGAGAATTAATTCTGAGAAGAAATACATGCTAGCGGAACACAGCAATAAATTAGATACTGTAAATCTTGTAAAGATAGTTTGATGTCGCTGTAAACTGTTATCGTCCAGATGTTTCCCGAAAGAGAAGACTTGGGAAGTAACGTAGTGCAAAAATTAAACGTGGTGCAAGAAAAAAGTGATTCTGTTTTCTGTTGAAAGCCTGGCAAAGCTTTGCATTTACATCTGCGTTCTACTAGCCGTATTTATTTCTAGCAAAATCAGAGAACTCATTCTAAAATTTCAGGTAAGTCTTCTTAAATCTTTTAAATCATTTAACAATGAAATATACAATATAGTATAATATGTAGAGAAAATATATTGGAATTAATTGCCATTCTTTTTCATATAAGTCTTTTAATACTTATATTGTAGTATTATAAGGTATTTCTCCCGCCTTCTTCGCATGCCTTCGTGATGTAGTGGTCTGCATGCTCGACGCGTAACCGAGAGGTCCGTGGTTCGATTCCCGGCGAAGGCGTTGCTCATTTTTCATGTCTCCTGCTTCGTAATAACATAATGTCTCTACACTGGCGCCCGAACTAAAAGGGGTGGATGATGATTCTCCACCACCGCGATTTGGCGATTGGGTCCCCCAAACCCCAGTCGCCCTTTAAAAGGGGGAGTATATAAGGTATTTCTCCCGCCTTCCAACGCATGCTAAAATGCTGCGACGATTACGCAAATAATGCGGATGAGGAAATAACGCCACCTGCCCCCGCGGAGGTTAAATCGGATAATAAAGCTAGTACTAAAGTCACGCAAAGTGACAATGAGAGGTCACGAAGTCGAATTAATTTGCATGAAAATGTAACTTCTAGTTCTGAAGAGGAACTGACTTTAGACAAGGACCTGAGTTCTGACGACGAGTTTTATAAAAGAAAAGGCGGGATCAGACAATTAGGAGTCTATCTAAAATACCTGCGAAAAAGATACGAATTGATTTGCAGGCACAAATTAATGAAAAAATACAATCCAAACCACAAGATAATGTAACCACGGAACAAACTATTGAAAATAATCAAGATGAAATTAGCGAAAATACTCAGTTAGGAAATAAAAATGATACAGCTGATTCAAACTTAATGATGGATACCACGACGGTAGGGGAAAATTTAGACAATAATGATGGAAATGCAAACACAAATGAGGCACAAAAGGATAATAATCATATCACATGTACCAAATTTGAGCAGAAAAATAAATTGCCTCCCATAACTGTTAGAGTTAATAGTATGGCCTGGAAGATGTTAGTTAACAAATTTAATACACAAAATATTGAATTTAAAGGACAAAAAACCCCTGTAGGGACTAAAATCTTTACCAAAACACCTGAGGATTACAGAAAATGTGTAAGGGTACTAAGAGATGAAAAATTGAGCACAATTCATACACGTTAGCTCAGGATAGGGACTTAAAGGTTGTAATTAGGGGTCTTTATGATGATACGGATCCACAGGATATTAGAGAGGAGTTGGAAAATAAGAATTTCACAATTTTATCAGTGAAACAGATGACACGGCGCCGAAATGGAGACACTGTTAAATTGCCGTTATTTTTGATAACATTACCTAAAATAGAAAAATCGCAATCGATCTATTTAGTTACAAACTTAGGAGGTTTAAGTACAAAAATTGAAGAATATCGAGGACGGGCGGGACCCCTGCAATGTTATCGTGGCCAGGGGTTTCACCATAATCAAATTGGCTGCTGCTATACCCCCAAATGTGTTAGGTGTGCTGAGAACCACTTTTCGTATGACTGTCCCAATAAAGATAAAGAAATCCCACCAAAGTGTGTAAACTGTAATTTAGAACATACTTCAAATTTCAGAGGATGTGCTAAATTCCCCAATAATAATAAAAATAAGGATAAGACCAAAACCTATTCAAGCCGAGTAGTAGAAAATAAATCGTTTTCTCAGGCCCTATCGACAGGTCTGTATACAGACGCTATAAGTGAAGCCAAAAACGTTTTTCAAGATCTTGCAGAGTTAGTCTCTGTAATTAAAAGCTCCGGCTTTCTTTTAACCCAACAAATTAAGGATGTACACAATACAATGAAGGATATTCAAAATTCCGGCGACCAGAATGGCCATACATCACACTAATAAGGCGCCTATTAGAATAGCATTCTGGAACGCTTACTGCGTTCATAATAAGCTCTTGGAGCTCAACAATTTCATAATTAATCATGATGTTGATATTTTACTCGTCACAGAGACGTTTGCGACCCCATGTCACAATATAAATATTCCAAATTACTGCACCTATAGGTGTGATAGACTGAGTCACAGGGGAGGGGGAGTCGCAATCTATGTGCGTCGTGCCCTACAATCATGTCATATAAATGTTTTGAGGAATAACTCTCAAGAAGGTGTCACCATTTCAGTCCTGCTGCCTTTTTATGGCACTGTTTACTTTTCAGCCTTTTATAACTCGCCTGTTTCAGAGATAACGGATGCGGTGCTTGAATCTTTATGCCCCGTTGATAAACAATATATTGTAGCTGGTGATTTTAACGCCAAGAACAGCATTTGGGGATGCCGGCATATTAACAAGAATGGAAAAATCCTTTACAATTTTATAAATAATCATCCAGTGGCTCTTGAAATCCCCGATGAATACACGTATCGTCCGCAGGACCCCAGCTGAGCCGATATTCTTGATCTATTAATTACAAATACCTCTTTTCCAATGAATTTAGAAGTATTGCATGAATTAACTTCAGACCACCTGCCAATCTTGGTTACTCTGGGCACGTCTAAAGATAGAAATGACACAAAAATCAATTTTATGGATTGGAACCTTTATCATGACATACTTCAGAACAACCCGCCTGTGATACAAGAACTTAAGAGCAGAACACAAATCAATCATGCAATTGATGTCATCACAGATACAGTAAATAAGGCAATTAAGCAGGCCACCCGCTCCATAAATAAAGATGAACATTCGGGTAGATTACCCTTCAGGATTCGAGAGATGATTAATGAAAGAAACAAGCTACGCAAAAGATTTCATTTAACATGGAGTCCAAATGTGAAAAAAGAGCTAAATCGGACAAATAAAAGGATTAAAAAATGAAATTGCTGAGTTCAGAAATGAAATATGGGAAGAAAAGATCCTGAGTTTAGGCCCAAATGATGGATCTTTATGGAATTTCATCAGAAGTTTAAAAAGAAAAACCTGCATTAAAAAGCATATTTATACGGATGACAAAGTTGCAGTTACTGACAGTGACAAAGCTAGTGCCTTAGCCGATTATCTCGAGGATCAATTTATGCCTAACAGATCGCCCCGTGACATAAATTTTGTGTATGACGTATGTTATGAAATACGGGACTGGTTAAATACGCCCTCGGCCCGTGAAAGTACGCAACTTGCTACTCCGGCGGAAGTAAATGAGATTATTAAAAAATTGAAAGTAAAAAAGGCGCCCGGACATGATTCTATTAACAACCAAGCATTAAAGAAAATTCCGAACAACTGCATCACGAAATTTACTAGTATTATAAATGCGTGCCTTTACTAAAATTACTTTCTACAGAAATGGAAATTAGCTAAGGTTATTTTGCTTCCGAAACCTGGAAAAGACGCAACCAATCCCGATGGATACAGGCCAATTAGCCTTCTCTTCGGGTTTGGAAAATTGTATGAAAGAATAATTTTGAATAGACTGAAAACGCATCTTAGTATACTACCCCCAGAGCAATTCGGTTTCCGAAAGAAGTTATCGACGACGAAGCAACTTGTGCGTCTGGTTGAGTTTTGTGGTGATGCAATACATAAGAAGCAGACGATAGCCATCCTCATGCTAGACGTGGCGAAAGCCTTCGACCGCGTCTGGCATGAGGGGCTCATTTATAAATTGATTCACCAAGGATTAAAAAGAGAAATGGTGCAATTAATTGCATCCTTTATTACCAATCGCTCGTTTATTGTTTCCATTGGAAAAGAATATTCTAGTCAGAGGAAAATCAACGCAGGAGTCCCCCAGGGGTCCATTTTAGGGCCAATTTTATATCTTCTATATGTAGCGGACTTCTCGAGATCGGATCTTGGAAATAATTATTTCTTAGGCTGTTATGCAGACGACAGAGCCTTGGCTGTGAATTCTGCAAATCCCAATTATGTTGTAATGAAGCTGCAAGACCAAATGCAAGCGTTAGAAAACTGGTGCAAACGTTGGCGGATTTCGATAAATGCTTCGAAATCTCAGCTTCTCATTATTAGACGCAAGCACAGAAAGATCCTAGTTCAACAGAAGCTTTTCCTTTCTGGCGTTGAAATTCCACAAGTCAAGCAAGCAAAGTACTTAGGAGTCATACTAAATGAACAGCTAAATTGGCATGATAATACTTCTTATATTAGAAAAAAGGCCTATGGGGTAATCAACAATTTAAAATGCTTAATAGGTAAATTTTCGAGCTTGGATTTGAGGAGGAAAAGACTGGTCTATACTTCTACAATAAGACCGATTTTGACATATGCCTCTCCGGCTTGGTCGACGATTCAAAGTAAAGACTTGCACAAGTTACAAGTTATACAGAACACTGTCCTAAAAATAATTACCAACGCACATTATTTTGTTAGTAATGCTACCCTCCATCGGGATTTAAAAATAGAAACCATCAAGGAGCATATACACAGGCTGAACAGGCAATTCTTCGATAAAGCAATGGACTGTAAGCATATGAGAGATCTAAATACGTTCAGTTATGAAATTTTAGCAGAGGATGCAGAGGTCAGACCGCTAGCGGCTCACCTCTCTTGTGACTCAAACTTCCCCACTTAGGTTGTACAATGGTTTTTGTACATAGTGAATTCTGTATATATTTTTGTATGTATTTTATTGTATTTTCATGACTTTGATTTGTATTTTCAGTATTTTCATTATTTTAAATGCACTTGTATTATGTATTGTGTAATGTAATGTAAAGGTTGAAGCCCTCAGCCCCCCTAGCCGAATAAACGGCCTTATGGCTAATATTATGTATTGTGTATTATGTTTTATTTTTAGGTTTTCCCTTTCCCTTGATGATTACATGCCACCCGTCCTGTCCATACTCGCTTGTGCGTTTTTCTCGCAGCCGTGATGTTGGCCCCCCTTTCCTCCTCCTGAATTCTTTGTCACACCGACAAACTGATGATGTAACTACGTGAAGCGCCTTCGGGCTTATACTGATTGAGCCAGAAACGCGGTCCTCAGGACTGCACTTTGGCTATAGATTGCTCAGTCAGTCAATCAGTTCTTCGCATGCCTTCGTGGTCTGCACGCTCGACGCGTAACCGAGAGGTCCGTGGTTCGATTCCCGGCGAAGGCTTTGCTCATTTTTCATGTCTCCTTCTTCGAAATATCCTAATGTCTCTACAGTATGAAATAATTTAATTTTTAAAATATCTAATGTTTTTACCTTTCTAAATTCATCATATTGCGAGTATCTTCTGAATCTCGCTTTTTGAGATTTATTGATTAATGAATACAATGGTTATAATAATTAAATAACTGTAGTATTAAAGAGTAACATTTGACGTGTTTTTAGCACTGAATGGACACTTGCGTATGTAATCTTCCATTTTTAGTTTATAAACTAGAGTTTAAAAAAATTCTAAGGGAATCTTACTAATTCGAATCAAACAATTGTTACGCTTTTATTTATTTAACTCTTATGTTTGAATAAATATAAGCACTGAAAAATCAACAAAATTTTATTTCAGAAATAATACTTTTTCTGCATATTATTTTGTGTATTGTGATATAATTGGATTGATTATTGAGAATGACTGTAAAACTGAACGACGTTTAAATGGTAAAGAAATAAGGTACTCAATGAAAGAGAGGAGAGAGACGGATACGTAAAGTGGATGCATTGTTTTCGTTAAATATGAAAGCAGATTTATTTTGCGAAATTAATTTTGAAACTTTGATCAAAGAATTTCAGATTTTAAAAAGTAGAAGAAAGTATTTTAAAACATACATTTAAATAATCCTTTTTAAATAATAAATATCGCCTGAACACAATTTTTAAGTTTAAAAAGTTCAAGCATCTATTTTTTGTAAAATATTGGTTGAAAAAATGAGTTAACTGATGTCTTCCTTCAAGTGTAAAAAAATCTAAAAATTGCTAAGAATTGTTTTAAATCTTAAAATAACTGAAATTTATTTTTACTTAAATTTAATTGTGTGTAATCATATTCGTATCCAAATTAAGCGAAAATTATGCTTCAACAATATATTTCTTTAACTTTCAAACATTTTAGAGTAAATTTTTAAGTTATTAATTCACATAAAACAAATTTATGAATTCATTGTATATATTTAATATATGTTGTGCTTGTTTTAAAACCATAATAAAATAAAAAAAAAAAGATTTAAGAAACTTCTATTCATGTTACAAAACTTTTCTCATAAATAATTTCCTTATTGAATTTTTTGGATATATTTACGAAAGCTAATGAAAGTTGATCATCAGCTGTTTTGTAAGCTATGGCAGTTAGTTTCAGCTTTGCTTATTTTTCTTCCCCCTTATGTATGTTACAACACAAATTTTAACTTTTGTTTTTTGTATGATTACATACTTATAGTATTATTGCAGTATGAATACTTTTTTTATCAAAAATGCTTTACATTATTTTAATTTATTAGTGACATGCATGCTAATTTCGTTTACACGTTGGCTTACAGTCTGGTGGGAAAGTGATACTGTTTGAAATTTCCTTTCCATTTCGTTGTCATTAAATGCTTGAGCCATTTTTATAGCACATTTTTTAATTAATTCTCCATCCAAAAATGGCTTCCTTGCCTTTACTATTTCTAAACAAACTTTGAACGATGCAGCTACAGATGCTTCTTGAAATTTTGGTTTTTGATTAAAATAAATTGTTTGATGATCCAGCTGCTTTTTCATTTTTTTCACTAGTGGTATTTTCATGTCTCGCGTGTAAGAATGATACTTTTTTTCATGCATGGAAAGATAATGGCGCTTCAAGTTATATTCTTTACACACAGCTATGATTTGTAAACATTTCAAACACTGTGGTTTACCCATTCTTACTCAGAATAAATAAATAATCTATCTCCCAGCGATCTCGAAATTCTCGATTTTCAAGGGCTATTTTTCTTTTATTAGTAGCATTCATATTCAATAATTATTTTAATTAATAAATAAATATGAAATTAAGTTAATAATATTATAACACAGTCACCCCTCAACAAATTCTAGACAAGACTGCACTCGCACGATTGCATGAATCAACCAAATAGCGCAGGGTAGTGTGCGCATCACGTGCGCCAACCATAGATAAACAACAACCAACCACAAATATAATACGTGGCGCCAACGTTAAGCCAACCATCATCAGACGTTAAACGGATTGCTGCTGTATTCAGCCAGGTTAAGTGAAGTTACGCGAACTAAATAGTACCTACTTTAAATTCAAATTTTCAGATAGTAAAATAAATTTAATATTAATAATAATAATTTAGTAACATAAATTTATTCATAGTAAAATGTACTCGCGGGCCGTAAAAATAATTTGGCGGGCCGTGCCGCCAGTTGGATAGCCCTGCTATATAATAACTACAGTGTGTTTAGATTAACAACAGTAGTTTTAACCTTTTTGTGAAAATTGTTCTCTTATTTTATTATTACAAATAAATGATAGAGCAATGAATATATGCTGTAAGTGTTCACTCGAGATATTTATGTATAAAGAATTTTAATACACTTTTTTTGTAAATTTTTCTTAAGATCAAGAAAACCTAAATATTTACATTAATAATGAATAATATTAATAACAACGATCGGATCATAATAATAATTTAATTTTTCTTGTTATAGCATCTAAAAATGAAAAGAGTAAGAGAAAGTGGGGCTTCGTATCGAACTAAAAGAAAAGCCAAGGAAGAAAATAATAAAAAAAATGAAGGGGCTATTCTAAAATACGTGTAAGTTCCTATTTCCAAAAAGCGAGACTCCTTCACTTCGGACGTCAATTCTTCCGATAATATTGCTGATGCTGTTGAAAAGCAAAAAGCTGAAGTAGTGCTAGAACGTTACACTGATGTTCGGGTACCTGTATTTTGTTCTTCGAGTTTGTCAGATTCACAGGCTCCTGTTGTAAATGCGAAGGTTGCAGTATCCAATCAAATTCCAACAACGTCTACTAAATTTGAACTTGTATCGGTATGTTCAAATATAGTTACTGATAGCTCTGAGAGTGAGACTGATGAAGCACTGACATCGGCTTCTACGCAGTACAGGGATTTAGATGATGTTGGAAAATGGCCTGAACATATAAATGAAAACATGAGATTGCTACTTGTGCAGCGAAATCCGGAGGTTATACAGCACATGAACACTAATTTCACTAAAGTGTCAACAATGTTACAATCAGACACGAATCATACTCCACCGAATGGAGTTACGAGGCGTCTAACGCGAGAATGGTTTTATCGCACATTAACTAATGGAGAAAAAGTGTTACGTTCTTGGATGACTGATTCTCCTTTTAAAGCATCATTATTTTGCTTTTGTTGTCGTTTGGTTGGTCTCACAAACACACCGAGTGAATCAAAATTTTCCTCATCTAATGGATTTAAAAACTGGCAAAAACTAAATCCCAAAGTAGCCAACCACGAATCAAGTGCTCAACACAACCAAAATTTTTGCAAATGGAAGGAGTTAGAAACCAGACTTCAAAAACGACAGACTATTGATAGAAAAAAACAATATGTTGTGGCAAAGGAAACAAAAAAGTGGGAAGAAATTCTTGTTAGAATGTTTGATGTAATTAAATTCCTAGCGAAACAGAATTTGGCTTTTCGTGGCCACAGAGAAGACAATACCAGCGCAAACAGAGGCAACTTTTTAGAACTGGTGCATCTCCTTGCAAAGTACGATCCAGTACTCCGAGAACACCTTGTGCGCACAAAAATGGGTTCAAAACATTCAGTCACGTATATGTCACCGCAAATTCAAAATGAGTTTATTGGAATTTTAGGAGATAAAGTTCGCCAACAAATTATCTGCCAAGTACAAAAGGCCAAATATTATTCTATTATATTTGATAGCACTTCAGATATTTCACATAACGATCAAACAAGCCAAGTTGTGCGATATGTAAAGATTGAAAATCAGAAAGTAGAAGTGGTGGAATCTTTTATAGATTTCATTGAGACAAAAAATAAAACTGCTGAAGCTATTTCTGACATGATTTTAAGAAAGCTTGAAGCTGATGGTCTTGATATAATGGACTGCAGAGGTCAAACATATGATAATGCTGCTGTCATGGCTGGAAAGCATACAGGAGTGCAACAAAGACATAAATCCTAATGCCGAATTTGTACCTTGCTCAAACCATTCCCTAAACCTGGTTTGTTTACATGCTGTTTCTATCGAAACCAATTCTGTAACTTTCTTCGGCACTTTAGAACATAGTTATGCATTCTTTTCCATGTCAACACACTGATGGGACGTTCTAATTGCTGCTACAGGTAAAACATTAAAAAAAAAATTCAGGATACACGATGGAACGCAAGAGCTGAAGCAGTAGATATGGCATGAAACCACTATAAGCTTATTTTGACTGCTCTAGAAAAATTGACAGCGGCAAGCGAAAACTTTAGCACACGAATAAACGCAGGAACTTTGTTAGTCGCAATGGAATCATTTTCTTTTTTATGTTTTTTGGGCCTGTGGAAACCTGTAATGCATGAGGTGAATGATGCCCAAATTTATTTACAAACGCTGGGATTCAACGTGCATCAGTATGCCAAAAAAATAAGTGCTTTGCAGGCACTGCTCACAGAGAAACGAAATGAATTGGTAGAGGGTGCTATGAGTTATGCCAAAAATTTGTGTGAAGATCTTCGCATTTTAAGGGAACCGCCCAGACGAATAAGGAGGAAGCAAATTTTTGACGACGGAAGTAAAGATGCAGCTTTGTGCCACGAAGACGAGTTGAGAAGAAAGTTGTTTTTATCGCTGGATACGATAACTGCAGAAATTCATGACAGGTTTCAACAGCTATGGACTTTGTCGAACAAATTTGCTTTTCTTACACCATCGAAACTACTGGATGTTGAAGACCAGGATTTCAATCTAGAACACGTGTCTCATGACATTGACAAAGAAGAGTTCAAGCTCGAACGCATGCGGCTAAAGACTTTTGTTGATGCTACGGGCAATAAAAATAAATTAATGAATTGAAGCCGGCTGGATGTGTTAAAGTTTATTGTGAAATTTAAGCTGGAAGTTTCCCTGCCTAATATAATAATATTGCTTCGAATATTCCTCACAAATGACATAAGCAATGTCAGCTGTGAGAGAAGCTTCTCTAAACTGAAGATAACCAAAAATTATTTACGATCGACAATGAGTACATTGAGATTGACTAATCTGGCTGTTTTGGCTATTGAGCATGAAATGACTGATTCAATCGATATTGATAGTGCTATTAGAGATTTTGCGATCAGGAAAAGTAGAAAACTGAAAATTTAAATTAAGAAAGGAGTTAATTTCTATTTCTAATAGATAACAAAAGAGATAATCAAAAAGAAAATTATTTTTACGAATTATTTCTTTTCAATAAAAGATTAAATAAATTGTTACCTACATTTATTTATATTAAAATATATTTTTTTATTCTGAAAGTTGTTAAAAATGATTTTATTCAATGAAAACAATATTTATTATATTTCAACAGTCAATTATGTTTTAAATAATATTTATTAATATTTTCAATTAACAATAAATTTTTTCAAAGTAATAATACTACTTTTACATAATAATTGGTTAATGTTAGAATGTAAAACATATTTTCGTAATTAAATTTTTTTTCCGAGTTTGTAAGAGTTTTAAATTTTGGAGAAAATAAAATTCTCTTCGCAGCTTAATACTTTCTTTGCACTAGAAAATTTCATCTTTTGTAGCAGGAAGGGGCGGCAAATTTACTATTTGCCCCAGGCGGCAGAAACCTATGCTACGCCACTGCTAATAAGCCCACCAGCGGCCGAGGGGTAGAGTCGTTGAACGCAGGTAATTCGGTCCGAGTGATCTCGCGAATGGGCCAACCGCATCAGCGTTTTTGTGGCTTTCCTCATGTCTAACGTGCATACGAACCTGTTTCCCTCAGAAAGTCCTCCCTTAGAAACCAGTTTTAAATCGTAATAAAATTGCACACACACACAGGGAAAAAAAAAAAAAATTTGAAAGCCTTCAGGTTTTTTTAATGTTTTGCATGTTACCTTTATTTATTGAATATCATGTTCTTCATACTTAAACCATAAAATTCAATTCAACAGCAATATCATATAATTTAAAAGGAGCAAATCTTTAGAATTTCCGATACACAATTTCCAGCACTAAAGATGAAAATGTTTTTTTCCTTTCTTACAGTGTTGCCGTTGCTCGCTTTGAAACCGCCGAGTTTCTTAATCAAAAACTCGTTAATGCTTTACAAAATATGAAATAGATAATAAATTATTTTTAAAATATTATAATATTTTTTTCCCCTTTTTATTTTACAGTAGTGTGAATTTCGCGTAATAATGAACGACATTCCTTATTGTGTTCACAATTGTTCGTAAGTTATTCAACTGTTATATTTTAAAATAACTTAATTCTTGCTGAACATAAATCCAGTAGACGCTTCTCGGATGTCTATATTATTATCTTCTACATTTTAAAACTATATAATCACAATATATATCCATAATTTCAGGAAAAGTATAAATAACTTTTGTTTCAATAGAAATTGTGTTCTTGTTTTCTGTATGTGGCTCCAAATACTCTCTCAGTTCATCTCAAATTAAAATGACTATAAATTTTGGGAATCTGAAATATGCGATAAAAACATCTTCTGGCAGAGCAAAAGTCTCAATATATTTTCTACGAGCTCTGGCGTTTGTTCTGGGTTTATGTGATTAACAAATAAGTTATTCTTAATTCAAATAGCACTAAGTGTAATCTTTTGGTCTTTGAGTATCATTAACAAAATCTACTTTTAGCATATTGTTCCTCGCCAACTCTTTTTGGTGCATTAAACTGAAATCTGTAGTCATCCTAAAGTGTAATGTCAACAGAAAAGGTTATCATACTCTTTGTCATTCAATTACTAATATAAGAAAAAATTTTTTGGCATTGCTGCACGAGCCATTACTCAAGTTGTTATGTGTTGGATTAACATGCGGTGACGAAAGCAAAATATAATAAATAATGATTAGGCAGGTTGGCATCAAAGATATAAAATATTAGTAGCATAAAATCAACATGTTTCTATGTAGAATCTTTTCGTTTGAGGTGTATGGTTAGAGATACACAGCTATGATGGATCACACAAATCTATACTAAAATGATTGTTTCTTCATTAATGAGATATTTTTTTAGTGCTGAAATGAAATTATGAATCGGGAGTGTCTACATGTTTTATTATTGGGGAGAAAAATCAAATACGCGCATGCATAAAGCATATATATATATATATATATATAAATAAAAGAGGTTGCTGGTGGCTTTGAGGGTGAAAGATAATCCTACTTGTTTATATTAAACAGGTGGTCATAATACAACCGTTTTTCAGTGTACGTGCACCAGAAATAATAAAGTATAATGCATAACAGTACTTAATAGGCAACTAAGAATTACTTCTTGCCATCATAAAACACATTTCGCATTTAAAAAGAATTGCGACACTGCCGCCAAAATAAAGTTTAATCTTTTCTTCAGTTACAAAATTACTGGGAATCTCCATAAAGACATTTTTTCACTTATCCGTAAAATTCGTTATTCAATTCTCAGACTCCGTCCTTGAAACATTATCCTATCATCTCAGTGTGGTTTGACATATTGGCCAAACTGAAAGAACTCTGAAATTCCTTGTCAGGGAACATAAATCGTCCAAAAAAAGAAATTTTTATAGCTAACCAGAATACAACACTTAATCCTAATTTTGACTCACGATCTATAGACATTATCCTTTTTTCTTTAGTTTGCAGAGTTCCAACCTTTTATCTAACATCTAACTTTTGCAGGAACCATGTGAACAGGTAAGCGAATAATTGCTTAAGTTCAGGAACAGAGATGGAAAACTCAAGAGGGGTTAATTACCCATTATTATTCAAAGAGTGTATAGTCGGCTCATTTCTCAAAGCATACAGCAAAGTTTCCACTTGGGCTTGAACTGAGTGTAATAAGAACTAAACTAATGCTTAACTAACAAGATTCTAAGTACTTGGCCTCTAAATATCAAGTAAGCTGGGCAGAACTAACAAGTGCCTGAAATATGCCCGAGCACAGTAATAGCTTAGAGAGACGTAGCCAAAAGGCGAACGTGCACTAGTCAGAAACTCTGTCTCTCTAACGAAGTCAGTGGAACTTTGACTTAAATACTACTCTCACTCATTTGCATTAAATGTAATTCTGAAAACACATTCTGGTAGGAAATTGTAAGCTCAAATTAGGAGAGATAGGAAAGTAGCTTTAACTAAAAATTAACTGTTAGAAACTTATGATAAACCTTACAAATTAATAAATTGGATTTTTTTAAAAATCTTTGCACATTAACAAATATTGTTTCTTCTTTAGCTAATGACATTAATTTTTCAGTACTTTCAAATTTCTTACATCTTAGTTTTGTTACGTTTCATTTCTGTTTCCTTTGACAGATCACATTACATTTGTCTTCACTTTGATCAGTTAAATATGCTGTTGGCTAAATTTGCTGTAGGCTGCATTGCCAGTTAAATTTCCTATCCATATCAGCTAAGTATCTTGTCGGTTAAGTGTCATGCCACCCAGATGGTATAGTGGTTAGGGAAGCCTGACTGCAATACCGAAGGGCCCGGGTTCGAATCCCGGAGAAAGCATGGATGTAAAATTGTCTGTCCTTTCATAGATGGCCAACTGTTAGGTACCCCCACAATAAAATGGCCACCACTTCTGGTCTTAGTTGTGGCCAATGCCATTATAGGCAAGTGCCTGCCATTGGAGGAAAAAAAAGGTTAAGTGTCACTGACCCATTTCAAGATGTTATGGTCAGTTGGTGCTGTTTGGTAAGTAGCTTGCTTGTGTCATTACTATTAGCACTGATAAGAAGTGCAACATGGACGAGTTTACGATGGTAAAAACCTTGAGACTTGATAGTGGATCTATTACATAACATACTTTTATAGTAAGAGAATTTCCATGGGACAGTCTCTTATATTTTGACTGTTTTGTTGTGAAAGCAGGTGACTGGTTCTCAGCATCGCTACACACTCCCTTGTGAACTGCGATTTGATTTTGAATCCAATGCTTTGATATGATCAATTGTTGCATTAGTGGGCTGGAGTTTCAGTGCATGGGGCTATTTAGTTGAACTCATTGTTGCACCGTGGAGCGTGGTTGAGAGACTCCAATTTGTTGGAACATGTACTGCCGTTCGAATGTGCGTGGGGAAGCGTGAGCACCTTCGCATGTGCGATGTAATTCATCATTTGTGCTCAGGTAAGTGGAAGTCCGTGTTCTCCTGATTACCATTTGTGGCATGGTGAACGTTCGAGTTATCTTTTGCAACGATCATTGGTGTTGGTATGCTCGCTTGGTGCTCTTCAGTACATAGTTGCTTGTTTGTGTCGCCATCTGTTAGCAGGGATGAAAAGTGCAGAAACTCGTGAGTTTGCAATGTCACTGGAGATGGTAACAACCTTGTGATTCGATTGTGGACAATCATGGTATTATGTGATAGTCAAACAGGAGAGCCGGCAGTTCTACTGAGACCTTGTAGCGATCAAATAGGCTCGCTACATAGCAAGCAGCATCAAAAGAGTGTACCACATCGAGATCGCCGTAACTTCTTAGTCCTCTCATTTGAAGATTATAAATAAATTATTAGTTTTAGCTTTGAAAATCTGAATGTATAAATACTAGTATGTATGTCAGACAGATTAGCAGTACAATCAAGGGATTAGGGAAGATATCTACCAGAATCACAACTGCACTATAATACTGCAAGAGAGCTATTATGGCATTTTGTTGCAATGTGCGGCATTTCTACTTCATCAGTAAAAACTGACAGACTTTTAAAGTTATTGAAATTTTGTTTAGGCTTCTTATAACTGTCATTCAGTTTGTATCATTTTTAATCGATTGAGATAGAGCATGAGAGGGTACTATTCTACAATCTTATAGAGAGATGTCATTGAAGAGGACTTTTTAGGCTTATGTTCATGTTACATGCACTAAAAGCCCACTGGTCTAGCCTGTTCAGCAGAAATCAAAACTGATCGAACTACCAATGTTTGATGGTCTTCTTGAACTAGCCACTAGGGGGTTCCTATTTATTTACATTTTCCCTGCTTATTGTAAAATTCTCAGTGCCAAAAATAACACGGAACAGATGAAAGCAATGATTTAACTGTTCAAATATTTTCCTCAAAGGTATAAAAAGTGCATCTATTGCATCACTGACGTCTATTCATAAAGGATTTACTTCCCTTAAAATGGGTTCAACCCTGCTGTTATAAAAACACTGCTTTTTTACAATTTTATATATGAAATATTTGACATTTCTCAAAAACACCCAATAAAGATGAAATTATTCTCCCAGCTCTTTCCTAAATGTTTTGAAACCGTGTTTATGTAAATGGCAACCGATTTAATAATAATAATAAAACAGCTAGAACTTAAGTTGACTTTACAGTTTTGAATCATAATTCAGAATTTGTATAATATTAATAAATAAGTTTACAAATAAAGAATTTATATCTTATGCATGACTGTTCAGTGGTAACTCTCAGCTGCTGTTGTGCGTTGTTTGCCTCACGCTGCAGTTAATGAAAATTCACCTGATAAAGATATCTGATGCATATGAATCAATAATCTATGTTCAGGGGTATATCAATTTTGCTTTTTGTTGAATGATATAAAATTATTTATGTTTAAGAACAGCGTCATAACTAAAAAATAAGATATGCTAAAACATCATATTTAAAAATGTTTTAAGATTTAAAATATAATGAATATTTTACAAAAAATTAGTTTAAGCGTTTTCCCACCCTCTCCCCCATGGATTATCTAGCAACACAGTAAAAGAATCCAATTTTGTTTCAAGCATATTTTGAATAAATGACATTTTTTAATATGCTTTTCAACAATGCTACATAAAAGCAATTTACTTATATATTTACTCAGAAAGGAAAACTAAATTTCTTTTACAATTAATAATTACAAACATTAAATTAATTAAGCTGAACAATATATATTGCAATAAAATACTTATTTATTTAAATCTAAATTCCCATAAAAATATACTTTCTACAATACATAACTGATTATATAGACAAAATCAATCAGAATGCTATTATTTACATAAGAGAAAAATACAAATATTTTATCAAACATTAAAAGAACATACAATGCTCATATAAATTTCAATTGATTTTTTTAATATATATATATTTTATCAGCAGTTAAAAAAATATATGTACTAAACATTTCCAGAGGTTTAATGAAAAAGAAAGATAAAAATTCATGATGAGTTGCATGAACTGAAAAAACGTTTTTTTCCAACTTCTAGTATCTGGGATGAAAACTTAAATCTTGACCTTGGCTAATTTTCTTTATCTTCAAATCTAGCATTCTTTAAAACCCAAGGATGTTTAAGCATTTCATCCAAAGTTATCCGTTCACTAGGAATTTTTTTCAGAAGCTGTAATACAGAGAAAACAAGACAGTTCATCAATGAGATACTTCCCTTAAGTTAGCCAGAGGGTCTACTTACATGCTTATATATTAATACATATTATCTTATCTGTTAATATGTCAACATACTTTCTGCTAAAATTAATACCTTGTGCATTTTAAATATTAAAAACCTTGTATCCCATTATTAACCATTAATATTTCATATAGCAGTGCATTAAAAAGGGACTCTTCCAAAGTTCTCTAAATTAATGCTCATGTATCACAACTGACTTTTCTGGCAGTAAAATGAAAAATACAAAATAATGATAAAGACATAAATGGCACTGTCTTTTACTGCATGATCATTGCACATGGAAGACTGTGAATAGAAGTTATTTGAGGACCTGCTCATGCTGTTAAGTTAGATAACATACTTTTCTGTGCTATGTATACTCTTAACAAAAGGATTGCACTTCACATGCACTAAATAATCCTTAATCCATTATCCTGGAAGTAATTTTCAACATAAAACACTTTAAATGGGAATATAATTATTCATCAGCATATCCCGAATCATTCACATAACAGCTTAAATTACATCAACACTTCTAAATTTTTTAAATGAATTGGGCTGAGTGTATTAGAACCATGCATAAGATGAGCTCTGTTACTTTTTTATGAAACTAAACACAGTTTCAGCAGAAAATTCTTTTGAGCTAATAACATTTTATTTCAGTAACAAGTAACACCTGGAACTCAGCCTTTATCTGGGAAACACATCCTGTATTGAGACCATTAAAGTAAAAAACAAAACCCACTACCCACCCACAAGTTAAAACCTCATTCTCCAGAAAATTGCAGTAAATTATGAGAACTTGTCATTCCCAAAAATACCAGCAGCAATCACCCTGGTTGTGCCATTCCATCTACTGATTCACAGAATCACAGAGAGAGATGCGACAGCTGATGCAAGTTACCGGGAAACAGTTGTTCCAAAGGTGCAACTTTTTTTTTTTTTAATAAATCTGAAGAAGCTTGATTTATGAACTAATTCCCCTCCCCCCGCACAGTTTACAAATTGTAATGTTATAATAATAATATTTTTTTCGTATTAAAAATTTGCTTTTCCAATGAATTATACCTAGTTATAGGGCTGGTGATCCTAAATTTTTATTTATATTTTTGATTACTTGTTAAAATTATACTTTTTAAATTTTGAACAATTCTGGATTTTTTTGCAAGAAGTTGATTTCCTTATATCATTACACTCATAATCAATACAAGTTATTGCACGACAATCACAACCAGGGTTCATAAATTCTCTCCCTGACACTGCTGATTCGATATCAATAGATTCAGTTACCACTGATTTATAACAGAACAAGAAAGGGAACCATAATCTACGTTCCTATCTTACTTCAGTTTATAATGGAATAAGGAATATTTAGGTAAATGGCTCAAATACATCAACATAGTAAAAAGAGCACATATGGTCCTTTTGGAAAAATGTAAACAAATACCAGGAGTGAAAATGGTCACTTTTGTAGAGCATAACATTTTTTTTTTGCATCTCAGCTTGCAGATCAACCCTTGGATTTCGGAACATTCCCTTTCTCTGTTGCATATTCTGCTTTACAGCTATAATTATATCAGCAGGGGATTGTGGCTAAAATGTTTTAAATTTTGTTTCCATACCTACATTTTCATGCAATAATTTTCTTCTACACTCTTATACTGTTTTTCCGTTCTCTCTAATCTCATTAAGAATACTTCAATCATTTTACCGTTTTTCATTGGTATGTTAGAAAAGAACACTTTTTTTCCTACCATCCAGGGTAACCACACAGCAAAAATACTTTGTACTACTTTATGCAAGATAAAGATAATAGATCTAAAAAATATACACTAAATTTTCGTTCACATTTATCTTCTTCTGTTTGGCATATTTCCCTGCACTGTTTTCTTATTACTATGGATAAATTCATGTAAACTGCTAAATTAACACATTATGAAATAATGAAGCATTTATGATCTAAATGGCATCAAAATTCACAAAAAAGCATAATATTTATTTGTTTACTTTATTAACCATTTCCTTGAAAGTAAATTGTTCCAGGTTTTTTTTATTTATTTATTTTTTTATTTTATTAATACTTTCTGTTCAATTCTATAGACAGACTTAATTTCTTGAACAAGAAATTCCTATCTTACTTCAGTTTACAAAGTTCCACTGTTCAAGTCCTGCAGTTGCTGCGCCGAGAATTCCCACTATAAATCAAAATTTTTTTGTTTTCAATAACCTTTCTGTCACTTTCTTCACTATCGGTAACACTATTTTCTGGATCTAGAACCACAGATTTCACTGTTAGTTAATTGATTGATGATTTGAGCTTTGTCTTTGCAATAAAAAGCTTCTGTTATATTATCTTCATTTATTACCGTTTCTCCATATTTCATTTATTACCGTTTCTCCATTCTCCACATTTGCGATATCCGAAATACCTTCAAATTCACGGCTGTCATCTTCATAATCCTCACCACGAAATATGGTAACTGGCATAAATTATGCCAAGCATTTTTTAAAGTATATGGAGGCACATCCTCCCATGATCTTGTGACACTCCACACAGCAGAATTTATGCTAAAATATTTCAAAAACTCTTGAATACTCTTGCCATTATTCAAGAAATTTAACATGGATTTTAAAAATGCTACTTTATACTTGCATTTCAGCGCGTGCACTACTTCGATATCTAGAGGCTCAATGATGGGCGTACAGTTTGAAGGAAAGAATAACATGAATACATTATCTTTCATTAAAACTTTAAGTGAAATATAAGCCGAACAGTTATCTACAATCAGGACAATTTTTGTATCATTTGGTAAACCAACCGAATTCAAATTTTGTCGAGCCTCGGGTATGAAATAATTTATTTTCAAACCAATCATACATTAACACTTATGTCATCCATGCTATTTTACTTGCATGATATATAATGGGAAAATCTTTATTCCTTTAAATGCTCGAGCTCATAAATTTTTTCCGATTATGAAAAGTTTACACTTGTACATTACTTGCAGCATTTGTGCATGTTAAAATTGTAAGTCTCGCTTTAGAATCATTGATATCAGTTGGAGCCTTTTCTGTAGAGTTTGCCAAGGTATTTCGTAGTACATAATGCCAGAAAAGACCAGTTTCATTTGCTTTGTAAATTTGTTTTGGAGATAACTTTTCACTATTAATGAGTTCAATGAATTCATCTTCAAATAGTTCAGCAGCTTCAGTATTAGCTGAAGCTTTTTCAGCTGAAATTTTTTTCTTATACCTGAATTTTTGTCTTATGGTGATTTTAAAATTTGGTTAACCAACCTGTCGAATATGTTCACTCAGTTTTTAAGCTAATTTCTTTATGAAATATTTTGGCTTGAGCCATTAGCATTGGACCCATTAGTGTCATGCTCTTGCTGCATCTCTGTCTGAATATTCAGTCATCACTTTTAGCATAACAAATCATTTTTTGGTTATTCGTTGCAAATGAGGTGTCAGAATCCACAAAAAAATTCAAAAACTTCCTTTTTCTGTTTTTTAATGTCATATACATTGCCATGCTCATCGCATAATTTTGAGATGGATATATCTATATCCATTTTTTGCATCAATTCCACTTTTTTTTTGATGGACATCAAAACATGATTTCGCTTTGTAGATCCTTTTGCAACTCCAGAATTAGAAATTGTTTTGGACATAATCGAAAGTTCAAACTTTAGTTTTCACAAAATTGCTGTAATTATAACAGCCTACAAAAAATAATAAGCTGAATCAAAACAGAAAGTTAACGAACAGTGCAATGCGCTATACTAACTGAAATTCTTTAGAATCAATAAAGTATAGTTTTAGCCTAGCTTAACGGCATCCACTATACATTATTGGCTATGTAGCATGAGATTGGCGACGAAAGACAAAATGTTCTGCTAATTTTCTCTTGCTTCTATCGCACACTGAGAGAATTAACCCTGAATTGTGTTAATTTAGTTATTTATTATACTTATGTGTAATTCTAGCACATGCTTAAGACTTATCCGTCTTGAATAAATAAATTCCCCATATACTTAACCTTCCAGCACATGCATCCTGCACAAAGTTTATGACAAATTCGAGTTTTAATGCAGATTTTTCTCATATGTCTGAAGGTAATTTGGTAATTCCTATTACTCCTTTCAATTCTTTTCCACATCATGGAATGTGCCAACAGAAAGTCATACGACTTCTTCTTCATTTTTTTACCGGGCTTTTGTGCTACATGGCAGCTTCTTTGTAAAAGTAACAACAGGCGCGTGGTCGTGGGTAAAATATTTTTTTTTTTTCAAATTCTTTGTAGTTTTGTGTTATTAAATGATGTATATTATTTTAATCTGCATACATTTGACTGCAATAATTTTTATATTGGTTTACATGGCAAAAAATACATATGTGCAACCAACTGATTTTGCTTACATTTTTCAAGACTTATCTGATGAAGAAGATAAGGAAACCTTTGTATGTGAGAACAATAGCGATTTGAGTAAGAAAAATATAGAAATAAATAATATCAGCAGTGAATTTTAACAACATATTTTGGATGATGATGATAATAATATAGAAAAAAAAAAAAAGATGCTGATGATGTGTTCTATGTTAAGAATAAATCTTTTAATTTATTTATTAGTCTTATGAAAAAGCATCTTCATTCGCACGCAAAAATCCAAACATTACTTCCCGACTTTTCAACATTTTAAATTTGTAATTATGATGCTCTAAATGATGAAGTGCCCGATCAATCCTTGAATCTATGAAATGCAAGACATGCCTTAAATACACATGCAAAATGTCATTTTCAGGGTTCGTACACATTTCTACACATGGAAATTAAGTACTTTTAAGGACCATTAATGAAAAAACTTAAGGGCCCATCAACAAATGCAAACTGAATAAATTCAATTAAAGATATTAGCTATGCTTGAACTTCGCTTTGTAATACTATCCTAAGAATAAAACTGATCCACGCATACAACACATTATTACTTGATACAATTTAATAAACATGATTATAAAACAAATTTGAAAATAAAATCAACTTCATAAAATTTATCAGGTAGCACTTTTTTTAATGCTTATTTTGTCACATACCTGCTCAGTCTAGAGGTTTTGTAAATAGCACGTAGATTTTATGTCAAGCAGCATAGGTTAAAATGAGAAGTAAAATCATAATCAGCATGATTCATAACAAAAGAGTGGGTGTTGGTTAACACTGCTGCTTGCCTAGAGAGAGACATGCTGATCAGAACAAACCTGAAAGGCCTGATGTAGGCACGGTTGGCAAGTTTTGAAATTTAGTTGAGCTGTCTTAGTGTCGTAGCTTCGTGTAGAGTTCCAGGGCTTGTAACCCAGTTAATATGCTTTAAGGTTCCAATAAGCCACTAAAGCACCAGAGGTGATAAGTTGTTTTGCATTATTTTAAGTCTCACTAGACAGGAAGAATTAAGTTTTACATGAATTTTTACATTTTTGTGTTTTATCTTGTGACCACGGTAAGGATTAATGAGAAGCAATACCTCGTTTTAATATTCAGAGATAATTTTTAAAGGTAAGCAATTAGTTATAAATAATTAAATTAGTTAGTTAGATAACCTTAGTCATTATGTATTTATATGGACACTTAAATTTTATTTTTTTAACAATATCTGTTAAAAAAGCCCTATTAAAATCACAATCTAATAGAATTTCACAGTTTAAAATGCATGCAATTTATGACATTAATTTTTGAACCATATTAGGATAATTACACATTAAAAGCTACCAAACATTTATGATTTGTAGCAACAACACTAAACAAAATATTTATGCGACTTTTTAATTTGAAACCTTCCTAGACATTTTGGCTAATTTATATCAATTTCCTTCTCTTTAAGCATCTTTTTTAACAAATAGAGATTTGTCTCAATACGCAAACCAATGTTCTCATTAGTTTATGCGTGCTTTATCTCCTAACTTGTCAACCTCTCCACAATGCACATATGAGGATTTACTTCATCTGGTAAATGTTAAAATAGTCCAAAATCCCTTACAGACATGAAGTAAATTATCGCTATGGCTAAAAGTAACTACAAAGTCAGGCAAAAGTTTAAATAAGTCCTTATTTAAAAAGAATTTAAAACATAAAGGCATGTTCTTATGCTGACAAAATCAATTACAGCTCGCGGTGATGTAATTAAACAAGAAGAGTCAAATTCAAACTGAAAATGTGGACTAGTGGCCAAAGATTTTAATTTATATTAAATTTAATTTTAATTTAAGGAGGCTCGGTAACTCTATCACTGTAACAAATTGAAATATTGGCAGCAATAATGCAAAGATGAATAATTACAAATTATCAGAGCTGGTAGGATCTATTGCAGTGAGCAAGCAGAGGTCAGAAACACACACTGTCTTATACTCCAAAAACCTCAGTTCAAAAACTGTTCAAGTGATTTGCACGCTGGTGACGAATTAGAAATGGGAAATTATAGTAAAGGTTGAAATTATAATTAAGTGGGTAATTTACATAATAATGATTGTACATATCTTTGAAGAATAATTTTCTTTCTCTTTATGTATTCAGTGTCTTTCTTCAACACATTTCCTTTTCATTTTAGAATTTTTGAATTTAATTAAAGATTTCTGTTATTTTTTTAAAAAAAAAAAAAACATTTATAATGTATAGAAAAAGCTGTCCTTTAGTAATATGAGCATTCAGATGAAATATATACGGAAAGGGCCGGTTACAGAGATGGTGTGGAAGAATTTTTAGAATGCAGTGACACACTGAGCAACAAGATCTAGAAATGGCAAAACTTTCAGAACTTAGAGCAGGCATTGAAAGCAGAATTTAGAAAGGCATTTGGCAGCAAAATTTAGGATCCGCAGAGCATGCATCATGTGGGAAAATGCCAGCTCTGTGTATGATGCATTAAGATATATTAGATTAATCTTTTAAATTGTCAATTTTCAATTTCTCTATTAATAAAAAATTTCCCTTATTTAATGCCTGTCCATGTGATAAGATTAGAAGCATTTTTGATATTTTCCATGTTTGTGTCTAGTGAAGAGTAGAGAAAATAAAGGGAACATGTTAAGAAAAAGATTCTAGTATCAGAAGTAAAACATTCAAATATTATGCTTTCATTGTTCTTCCGGACGTTCTCCCAAAAGTAAGAAATTCATCGCAAACTTTCTGTAAAATACATTCATTACGTGTTATACTATGGAGACATATTTCATTTTGTCACATTTTTCTGGTTTCTTCTAGAATCGTAGGTCTATAAATCTTGCCTTCAAATCCTTCTAAACTTTACAACCTGCAATGTCTAAAATCCTAAAGAAAAATTACCCCTACCAATTCTGTAATAGCAAAAAGCCAGAAATATTTTGAAATAAAAACCATAGAGAAAAAGTGTAAAACAAATTTTATAGGGAAAACTGATGCATATCCTGAGAATTCTAAATATTCTGAGACAATTACATCGAAAAAACTCTTACCATGAAAAAATTAAAGAGACATTTTTATTTAATTACGTAGTTATTTTGCTTTTACTAATAACTGTTTCATAAATTGCACTTTATACCATTATACCTTGTTTATTTTTCAGATTCAAAATATTGTATAATAAGTGGCCAAAATGGAACTTTATAATATGGAAGTGAAAAATAAAAATGTTTTATTTTAATGTTATTTTTTAAATATAATTTCAATATATTACCATTATTTTAAAGAAATTTATCAATGTTACGTTTTCAAAAAAATCGTCGAAAGATACCCAAATCTCGGAATTAAAAATTTTCTATAGAAACTGATCTTAAAGCCGTACAAATATTAAAAAGTTGCCAAATTTTGAACCGGTTAATAAAAGAATTCACATCCCCAAAAGCAAAAAGTTGTTTAAGAGCTCTTCATTAGAAAAAAATGAAGTAATTTCGAAATGACTATGTTTCACTTCTTACTCAGAACTTGAGTATCCCACCATTTATATTAGAAAAAAAGAACAAATTATAACCCATGAATCCATTCAAAAGATAACTACATTTGTCAGTGAATCGCCAAAAATATTCTCCAAAATGCTTATTCCCACTCAAAATGGCAGTCGTAAAAAACTGACAGAACTTTCAGATGATTAAATGATTAAAATTAAGGACCTTCTGCCGATTTTGGCCGAAATTAAGGACTTTTAAGGACCCAAAATCGATTCCAAAAAACCTAAGGACTTTTAAGGACTGTAGAAACCCTGATTTTATTACCGAAATTATTTGCATGGAATGCAATGTGAATTTCAAACATTGAGAAATATCTTTAGAATTCTGTTTTCCTATTATTACTCTATTCTATGCTTTTATTATTACACTTCATTTTCTTTTATTTCTATTTTTTAGAAATAAATAAAAATATTAAAATTATAAATAAAGTTAGTTTAAAATTAGTTTTTGCAACCAGTAAGAAGTAAGTTTCCTTGCAGAAGTAAGTAATGCTACATTGCCTTTCCACCTGACTAATATAAGAATTTAAAAATAATTTACTTTCATTTGAACACAACATCATTTGTATGTTGCAATAATAAGGTTAGTATTTTATTTCTTAACAAATTTATTATCAATATTAACTCATTTCTGTTGTTTTCTGTACCAAAATGGTAAAATAACAGATGTTGCAGAAAATACAACACGTACGTGCTCATGTACAATTGCCAAGCGTGCATGCTGGAAGGTTAAGCTTACTGAGGGCTGGCGCTAGATATTTTACCATCTGATGCAGTATCTCTAGACCCTAAATTCTCCTCCCCAAGTTTTTGCCACCCCTTAATTTTGGATCCCAGTGCTTTCCAGTGGAAACATTTTTCTGAATAAAGTGGTACCATGATCCGATGTATTCAAAGGCAGGTTGTGCCCCAGTAAAAAGGCAGAGAACAGACATTTTGCATTAATAACTTTTGATCCTTTGTTTCAATAGAAGAATTTAATTTGTTTTCTAAATACAACCGATGTTGCCCTTGTGTTTTTGTGCACACATATGTTTAAGAATATCGCCCTTCCATGTAATATCCAAAAATCATAATGACAAAAGGTTAACACTGTAAATGTATTACATGTCCTTGACAAAATAATAGAAGGAAAGTCATTTGTGTAAGATTTTTGAAAAGTACATCAATATTGTACCTCTTTTGCAGAATCACAATTTCTTAAAATATTTATTGAAAGCATGTAAAACTCACAGCACTCAATGGCAAGATGAATAAAA
The DNA here is from genome assembly GCA_000611955.2 of Stegodyphus mimosarum. Lineage (NCBI taxonomy): Eukaryota > Metazoa > Arthropoda > Arachnida > Araneae > Eresidae > Stegodyphus > Stegodyphus mimosarum. Next base: position 238,621 of record KK117199.1, read on the forward strand.
TAATGTTGCAAATAACATTGAATTTATGATTATATTTCCCATTTGTATTTTGCAACATATGTGGCAACACGTTTTTTACTTTCCTTCTCTTGGCAACGTTTTGTTTTTTGTCACTGTTCTTTACTTTATTTTTGTCATGTAGAATGTGCTGTACTGATAACGATTTTGTGTCCTAATACATGTTAATCCAGATGAATCTCTGTTTATTTATTTGTCTCCATTCCTAACATTAAACTTCAACAGGTTATGGGCCCAGGATGCTATAACTGCGCGGGAAAACTTATGAGCAAAGTAGAGATAAACCTTAGCAGAAATTTGTAAGCCTAACACGGCAATTCTTAAGCCTTACTTGAGTCGGCAAATTAGTTCGCAAAATGGAAGCTGCAAAGATATCGGTTAAGCCGTTATGCGGAAAAAGTGATTGGCCTATTTGGAAATATCGAATTAAGTTCGTATTAAATTATCATGAAAACGCTTTAGAAGTCGTGGAAGGAAAACTGAAGAAGCCAGTGGAGCCTGATCATGCGGCCGAAGAGATTCGAAAGAGATTCAGAGATGACATGAAGGTTTATAATAAAGCCAATAATTGCGCTATGATGGTTCTTACGAATTCCATGACTGAAGACACTTTACAAAAGGTAATGAGATTTGAAAGCGCA
>KK117199.1:244613-312004 GCA_000611955.2 Stegodyphus mimosarum
AAAGAAAAGGAATTAATCGTAGGTGTGTATGTGGATGATCTTCTTGTAATGTCCAGCAAAGTTTTGATCATTCAGGAATTTAAGGATAATATTGCAGCCACATTTAAAATCAAGGACTTGGGAGAAATACACCACCTTCTTTCAATTAGGATAAGCAGAAAGGAAGATAGCTGTGTGACTCTTGATCAAAATGTCTATGTTAGTGAGCTCTTGGAAACAATTAACATGCAAGATGCTAAAGGAGCATCAACACCATTAGATCCAGGTATGAAATATACAACAGCCACTAAGGATAACATGTTGAATGCTGAAGGAGCATTAAAATATAGGCAAGCTGTTGGAGGGCTCTTGTACCTAGCAGGAGGAACAAGGCCAGATTTAGCTTTTGCTACTACTTACATGAGCCAATTCAATAATTGTCCAAGCAAGGAACATTGGGCAGGCGTACAGCATATCCTTCGTTACCTAAAACAGACCAAGGAATTAAAGCTGTCTTTCCAAAAGACTGGAAAAGATTTGGAAGTGTTCTGCGATTCTGATTGGGCTGGTGATAAGATTGATAGACGATCATTTAGTGGCTATGTGGTACTACTAGCAGGTGGAGCTGTCTCATGGAGCAGTAAGAAACAACAGACGACTGCATTGTCAACAGTTGAAGCTGAGTACCTCTCAATGTGCCATGCAGCCAAGGAAGTACTGTGGTTTCAAAATTTTTTAAAGGAAATTGTGGGAGAACATTTTTTAAACTTTCCACAAAGCTTATTTGTTGATAATCAGGGTGCCATTTCTTTAGCCAAAAACCATGTCACTTCAGAGCGTAACAAACACATTGAACTCAGGCATTTTTTCTTGAGAGAGAAGGTTGAAAAGAAATTGTTGAATTTTACCTATGTGCCATCCAGTTCAAACGCAGCAGACATGTTGACAAAGAGTGTGCAAAAGAAAGCCTTGTTCAACCAAAGGTTCCGTGTAGGACTGAGGGAAATTTAATCAAGGGGGAGTGTTGCAAATAACATTTAATTTATGATTATATTTCCCATTTGTATTTTGCAACATATGTGGCAACATGTTTTTTACTTTCCTTCTCTTGGCAACGTTTTGTTTTTTGTCACTGTTCTTTACTTTATTTTTGTCATGTAGAATGTGCTGTACTGATAACGATTTTGTGTCCTAATACATGTTAATCCAGATGAATCTCTGTTTATTTATTTGTCTCCATTCTTAACATTAAACTTCAACAAATAACAACTTCAATCTTGCTTTGAGCTCTTTGACTAATAAATGCCAGATGGCTTGCAGCAGCATTTGATGCTAATTGGAGAACTGGAACGCAGCATTTCCTGATACATGTGCTATCAGACAGAAAGCAGAAGTGCACAATAAAGTCTTACTGTTGAAATCGTTTTCTTTTATATGTAATCAAAAGAAAAACCAGGCACTTTCAGATGGCAAAAATAACTTTTTTTTGGGTGCAAATAATGAAGTATTAAGTAAAGCGACATAAAAATTGTGAGAAATCTTAAGAATAGGAGAAAGTTGGGAGAAACATGTAAATCAAGTTGGCGGGAGTATGGTTGGAAATCGGGAGAGTTGGCAACTATGCAAATGCTTATAAATAACTAATAAATGTGAATTTTCATTTTCAACAGTCAAGTCAAGTTCAGTCAGTCAAGAAAGAAAATAAGTATAAAGAGCATTGTGGGATAAGCTCCCTTATCTATATAAAAGGAAATGTACTCGAATTGCTCCCTTCTTCGTAATTACAAGCAGTAATGTTTGAGAAAAAAAATCACATTATAGGGTTTTGAAAATACAATACTCCTGTAAATTCTCATTTTTTATAGCACAACTACAGAAAAACATCATTTCATAGTACACAATTGTAGTCGAGTAGTTGGATGTCTTGAGAAAGGGCACTGAAATTACCCACAGCAATAGGCATGCTGAACAGTACTATCTCAGAGTTAAAGACTGCTGAAGAGGGAACTGGCAGTGCAAAAGCATGCTGGAGGCCTTCAAGAGAATAGATATGCTGGCCTAGAGACAAAAAGAAACAGAAATGCTACTCCTGGTCAGATAGTCACTGATTTTGCTAATGTTACCACCATTCATAAATATGCAAGGATTATTTTTCGATGATTAAATAATTTTGGCTTATATAACTAGAAGTCAATTACATGCATTCTGTTATAAACACATCATGCCTGAAAAAGTTATATTAGTGCAAAAAGTACTTTTGTTATGGTCAGCAATAACAGTCCAGAGCCATACTCTTTGACGAATCCCACTTTCCACCAACAGTGATTCTGGAAGCAACTTGTTAACATCTCTAGAATGTCCAAGAAACTAATGGCTATGGTGAGGAGGAAACATGTGGACAGATATCACGCAGAACTATCTTTTAGATTGGCACAATTCGCCCAGACTTTCTGTTTATGGATGGTAACGCCTACTCGCATAAGTCAGCTGAAGTGTCTAACACGTTAGTAGGGGAAGTTATCGAGTGCATAATATGGCCTGCACAAACCCCAGAACTAAATCCCATACAGCATCTTTCCCAGCTGATAATGAATTCTCAATATTAATCCTTTTCCCCACTATATAAATTAACTACGTAAATTATAATCATATGTAAGGAAAACTAAATTAGCAGCTGAGGACATCAACATTTCAAAAACACAATAATATGCATAATACCAATAATATCAGACAGTTTAAATTAACAAGCACAACGAGTGATTTGGGTCCAATAAGGTTTTTCTATGAGCTTCTAAGCTGAAAAGAGTAACTCAACCCGAAGCATTTGCAGGGCTTTTTTAACTCGAGTAATAACCCTTTTACTTTCACTTTACTCACCTTTTTATTATGGAGGTATCAAATTCAGTTATGTTTTACGTTTTATATACAGGGGATCATGAAAAACTTCCCCACTAAATGAACCTCTTCCAGTCTTTGCACTCAACCAATGGAAATGAAACTTCAGATACTGTTATTTGAAGGTATGTGCACAATATTGTGATGGTTCAACAACAAAGCTCTCACAGTGACAGTTCCAGTGAAATAATTTTGAATGAATATGAACCTCTTCCAGTCTTTGCACTCAACCAATGGAAATGAAACTTAAGATACTGTTATTTGAAGGTATGTGCTCGATATTGTGATGGTTCAACAACAAAGCTCTCACAGTGACAGTTCCAATGAAATAATTTTGAATGAATATGAATCTCTTCCAGTCTTTGCACTCAACTAATGAAAAAACTTCAGATACTGTTATTTGAAATTATGTGATCGATATTGTGATTGTTCAACAACAAAGCTCTCACAGTGACAGTTACAGTGAAATAATTTTGAAATTTTCAAATGGCAGCCTCCATTTTTTTTTCCTTCGCAAATTGAAGAACCATAAAGGGCATTTGAACAATACACATAGGATGAAAATTGCAGCACAAAACATTTACAAACCAGAGCATTGTAAAGGACCAATGATAATAAAGGACAGGAGAGGGAAAAAAACTGTTATCGGAATACAAGTTTTCAGGGTGTTCACCTTCACAGATTGCAAGAGGGAAATTGTTGACAACAACGACGAACATAACATCACAGGAGGAATATGTATAACTTCATGTTTTATGACATCTTTCAACTCTGATAAATCTTGTGGATTTGATGGCACACCTTAAATATCAAATAACCCTAGAGCCAGAAATCCCCAGAGTGAGGTATCGTGGTTGCCATGTAACTGCAAATAGGAGATGACCATCTCCAAAATGCTGTTGCAACATTTGCTGAACAAAATCATGTGGCAACATATGCAGGAGAACCATTGTGCATCCATACAATGTCATTAGAAACATTTTGCTGCTGCAATTCTGGAATTACTTAATTTTGCAACATGGTTGCACACCAAGCACTTGTGCTGGAGCATGTTTTCATACCTCTGGAATTGACCTCTTTGAAGAAGTATGGACTGAGTACCATTGTACTTGTAATGCCACACCACGCAGTCACTTTAGTTTCGTGTAAAAGCACCAGTGCCCCATTGTGAGGGTTTTTGCCAACCTATTGAACACAGTTCTTGGAGTTTACTGTTCATAATACATCCAGTGGCCACCTGCTATTTTCATATCTGATGAGGGAAAAAATTCAAAAAGTCAAGATGCTGTGGCTTATTTCCAGGTTGCAACAACTGGATATACTGGAATCGATAAGGAGACATCTGCAGAACAGAGCGCAGAAACCTCAGGACTGTGTTTTTTTATACATACAAACAGCGGGCAGCACTTCTTGCAATATGCAATGGATCTGCAGTAGCTGTATTATGTACTTCTATAATAGCTTATACAGGAACACATGGTCACCTGGATTGGGGTCTATCACATGCCCATCTAATCTCTTCAAATTTGTTTACCAAGTCATATACAGTCTTTATGAAACATGGGCCTTGTCTTATCTTATGATTTTGCTGATACACTCGTACTGCTTCAGCAGCATTTTTGCCATTCAGATGAAACAGCTTTATCAACTCACCTCGTTGTTTTGCTCTGTCATCTTGTTAGCACGTTTGAACACTTGATTGAAGAAACAATTTTAAGTTCAGTGATTAGTGCTTCTACTATTTATCCCTAATTATGTAAAGCGCATGAATGCACCTGCTCTCTATGCTGCCATTGGTTCTTTACAATGCTCTTTGTATATGTTTTAACACGACAATTTTTGTAACACATGTATCATTCCAATGCCAGTTATGATCTTTCAATGTGTTGATCAATTTGTACAAGAAACAAAAAAAAGTGTTGCCGTTCGAAAATTTTGAAATTTTTTCACTGTATTAGTAACTGTGAGAGTTGTGTTGTCATCACAGTCTCAAGTGCATATCTTCAAATAAAAATATCTGAAATTTCATTTCGAATGGTTGAGTGGATAGGCCGCTAGTTTTTCATATGGTGGAAAAGTTTTATATGACTACCCTGTTTTAGCATTTACAGTAACTTTAAAAAATTGCAACTGCAAAGAGTTCTTCATGATTAGAGAACTCACAGAAGCAGAGAAAACCCAATTTTGCATTTGAATGATCACTTTTACATTACATCATAATAATTTATATCTATCAGAAAAATATTACAAGTTTAAATTTAAACAATTATTTGCTTCAAATGATGTTTTTGTTATATCATATATTTATGAAACATTATTCATTGACAGCACGTATGCCTTAATGCTTATGATTCAGTATTGATCTTGTAATCTAGTTAAGTTTCTTCAGTTTATTTACTAGAGATTAGTCCAATAATGCCCAAAGTACAGCACATTTTATTCATTAAAAGAGCTAAGGCAAATGAACTAACAGTTATGAATCAAGAACTAATTTTAAAAATTCACAGAAATTATGAATATTGACAGAAGTTCCTTAAGGTAAGAGTTACAGATTAAAGAAATCTGAAAACATGAAGATGATATTGACTACAAAGAAATAGTTAAAGTAATAACTATCATGGTTATTAAAGAAGTAAAATAAAACTGTATAAATAATTACTGTTGCACTGAATTGACAGTTCTGTTGAATTAATGAAATGTGGTTCCCACTGATAGCTGGTGATAATCTTAATGATAGTTCCAAAACATAAATTAAAAGTAATTTCAGTCTAACAGTAACCAGACATTACATGCTTCTTCTAAAGAACATGGTATCTAAATTATTAAATGAATGGGAAAAAAGACTATGATTTAACTTCATGAAATAAGCCCACACTTTATGCCTTGCATGATAGCTTTTCACATAAAATCGGTTCCTTTTCTTTACATCTATTTCTCTTATAAAATCTTGCAAAACGTTTCAGCTTACACAAGGTGGTCCAATTTAACCCCTTAACTGCAGCGGAAATCATACAAGATTCACTCTCCAGTGGCATCGTTTTTTTACACAGGCGCAGGCAGTTATGCGATCTATTAGGGGGAAAATAAGTGCAAGTTTTCTCCCTTCTCTGAAATAGTATCCTCCTTCGCATACTCGTCAAGGTCATTGTGGTGTTGCATTCCAAAGCTTTGCGAATAATTTTACTGGTAGCAGCGCAAAGCAAATGATAGCATTTTGATAGGGCGTATATATACGCCCGGGGCAGTTAAGGGGTTAAAGAAAACAGCAGAATATAAAGATTTCGTGATTTGTATTTGTACAATGATGATCCTGCCTGCAAGAACTGATGGGTTTTAAAGAATATTTTCAACACTTAATTTATTCATAATAAATTCTTTAGGTTTTGAAACAGGAGTTAAAATTTTTCTTCTGTTACAACATGTTTTGTGAGAAAATTCAAATTGAACATGAATGCTGAAATTTGTTGCTATGTAACTTTTGAATAAATATTGTAAACTATTACTGATAAGTCTCTTTCATTCCTAAATACATTTTCCTCCATTACAATAAATTTTTTAGTTATTTTATGAATTTATATCATTACAAACACTTAATACCAGAAAATATTCTCCACCATAAAGTGGGATTGCAAATTTTGAAAATCTGAAATTGTTTATAACTGTAAAATTCATAAGGGAAGAAGGGGGGAAAACTATACATATAAAAGACGTCCCTTCCAAATTTATCCATTGAGATAAAACTGGCATTAACATAGCTTACCTTCATAATAAAATCTTTGGCTAAGTCAGACACATGGCTTGGGAAGTGAATATCAACTTTACGAATCCGCTTGTATGTGTCTTGTTGACTTTGTGACTCAAATGGTGGTGATCCAACAAGAAATTCATAGCATAAAACACCTAAGCACCATAAATCTACTGTAGAATCATAAACTTTGTTTTCCAACATCTCAGGAGGTAGATAATCTAATGTTCCACACATAGTCTTGCGTTTTGAAGAAGGTGCATGAACAGACCATCCAAAATCAGCAATTTTTATTTGTCCTGCCAAACTCAACAGTAAATTTTCTGGCTTTATATCTCGATGGATGACATTTTTTGCATGGCAATACTTGAAAGCATTTGCAAGTTGGGCCATGTACTGTGAAAAAGCAAGAATTAAAACAGAAAAAATCTAATACAACATATGCACATACACAGTAGGCATTAAAATAATAATAATAATAATAATAATTTATGTTTACGATACATGCAGTGTCAAGAGACAGTATATAAAATGGTAGCATTTGTATGGGTTGCATACGTATGGATTCATAGTAGATTGAATGCATACAGAAATGATAGCTTGATAAAACTTATTTTAACAAAAGAAACACTTCACAGTTCTGGAAATTTCTACAAAAATACTTACACAGCTCTTCAGAGTATTGCAGAGTGCAATAAAAAGTTACACTTTAAGCTACTGATAACGTTAAACACAGCACACTGCAAAGAACATTGAAACAACAAAGTTAACACAGAGGCTCATCAATACTCTGAAACCATACTGAACTAGACAATTCCTACTCAGAAACAGATCCTCTGCACGGTCTTATAGTTTACTTCTGGCTGCCGAGCGGTAAAATTGTTGAACACCGGTAGTTTTGACCAGGCAAATTGCTGGCAGCATAGGCATTTTCGATGTTTTCCCAATGTATAATGTGTATATGAGCCAGTTTCTCTTAGAAAGTTCTCCACAAAGGCATCCCTCCCCATAGGCAGATAGAGCTAAAGTGCTTTGCCATAATCAATTAAACCTGGTTGCTGAGAGATTTCTAGTACCTTCCAGTTCTCAAAATTCCTGGAAGGCATATAAAGGCAGGATACAGTTAAGCACCAGAAGACTTCTGGTGCTTAACTGTGTGTACTGTGTTCGTACTGGTGTTTTCTTTCCAAATTCGGCAACAAAAATTAGTCACCAAAATCTCACCAATTTAGCGAGACAGCCATTTATTCAATGTTAAAGAGCCTTGTCCCTGTGTTCTTATTTTTAGAGCAAAGCTTCACTTCTTTAAATTTTCATGTTACACGCATGCACGCACGTGCACACACACAAAAAATACATATGCACAAAATTCCACTATCATGGATATAATCATTGCACTCAGATCTGTGTGTGAAATGCATGTTTCCCCAACAAAGCCCAAAGAAACTTCTCACTCATGATTACCCAAATGATAAATATCCACAAGGATATATATGCTCACAGAGAAAAAAATCCAAATAAAGATTTTGGTATTCTACCTTACTGGGAAGTTGCTTTACGGATGGATAGATGATGGCACTAAAATCGTTGTTTTTGCACATTTTTTTTCTTTTGCCATTTTATTCAAATTTGCATTATTATTATTATTTAATATTAATAATTTTTTATGTTTTGCAAAATATTTATTTCTTTTGCTGTGTTTTATGCTGCATATGAGAAAGCTTTCAGTGTGCGAATAAAGGGGTGAAATACTTTTTTTTAAAAATTAACTTAGCTGGTTTAAATATTTTAACAAATTACTCAGTATTGATATAACTAAAAGTGAAGCTCCAAATGTTATGAATATAGATTATATAAAAAATTTTGCACATACAGTGAATGAAACAGATAAGAGATAAGACAAAATACACACTGATTTTGTACTGCTATATTTGGTTGTTTCAAAACCTATTTACAAACAATTTGTTGTGAGCACAGTATTAAAAAAAAAGAGACAGAATGAATTTACGAGAGATAAATTAAACACTGTTGCTGACTAAGATAACAGTTACTTCGTTTGTTTCTTATTTCAACTCTTTGTAACAAACAAACAAAAAAAACAAAAAAAAAAAAAAAAAAAAAAAAAAAAAAAAAAACACTCTATTTGAGATTAAATTGATAACAAAGATTTGAAGACAGTATTTTAAAAACTTTTCGCAAATTCAGTGGAAGAATTGAATGTGAAAGAAATAATAAGCATAAAAATTGCTTTTACAAAGTAGTCTGAAAAAGAGGTGGTGCTATCTAGTATAAAACTGATTAACTAATGAATTTCAGGAGATCGCTAGTCAGGATACTACCAAGATTTTTTTATACAATCACAATATTATGAAATAACAAGTTCTTAATAAACATTATCTTAATTTAGGAGCAATATTCACTTTTCATCAATATAAAATATGTATTATTAATGTAATTACAGTAGATGCGGCTGAATATGATCGCAATTAACTGTTTCACTTACAAATTTTTTAAAAAATATTACAAAAAATCATCCCATTTTATTATTAAATACAAGGCAATGAAACAAAGCAAAATATGTAGGTTTTAATTTTAATTTTTTTGCAGGTGTAAAAGCATTTGGTTTTAATGTTAGTTTTCTATCCCGAGTTATCGCGGGCGAATGAAAAAAAGTTAAATAATAGTCTTTGTATGACAGTTTTTGAAACAAGGGGCAACTGGCAGTAAAAGTAAAACGAGCAGGTGTAGGTGGCAACTTCGTTTTTTGAATTGCACACCATTGATGAGCTGCCGGCAAATTGTCTGAATCCGAATCACTTGAACTATCATCTTCAATAAGGCTACATACAAAAGAATCACTTCCACTATTTTCAATACCCACTTCTTCATAATGACTATCTGAAAAATCATTGCTTTTGCTATCTTGCATCATCGCCATTATTTTACTTTTTTCAATGCACTTATCCTTCTTTATACATTACTAATCTACAAGCCAACACATATTATGCAACAGGGAAAACACATGACCAGTCCCGCCAAATGAATCGCGAAACCAATAAACTTGGCAAACTGCCAATCAAAGCTGAATATTTCCTTTCATTTTCTCCAGTCCGAGTAAAACCATGATAAAACAAGTCATACTGACAAATTCTGCTTTGCCCGAGTTTTCTTGAGGTAATAATTAACTCCAATATATATGAACCTGAGATAACGTGGGATAATCAGGCAAGCGGTTAATGTTATCTATTTGCCAAAATCCTGTACATTTGTATATGAAAATATGGAAAATGTATCACTTATTGTGAACAAAAATATGGTTAATATGATCAAACTATTACAGAATAAATTTTTAAAATTAAAGTTGGCAAATAAAAGATAAATTTGGTAGATGAAGTAAAAAATTATAATAAAAATTGCACAGATATGTTGCCAAATGAGAGGTTAAATCACCAAAAAGCTCACTTTTGATTCCAATCAACCATTTAAAATTAAGTGAAAAAGAAATCTTAGTTTGATACAGATTTTGAATTACCTGTTTGATGCCAAAACCGATAACGTATTTCTATTCACACCTGCCAAGATCCTACCTGCGTTTTTACGCTTTTAAATTATTTTCTGTTGTGTTATTATTTAAATATAGATTACTTTTAGTAGTAATTAAATTCAAACAAGTATATTCATAGTTGGCATATGAAATAATATTTTTGCTCCCTGAGGCAACTACGAGATAAGTTGGAGCTGATATACAATACTAACCCTTTCTGTGCATCTACACAAAACTTCTCATGTGCAATACGTTATTTTTCATTAATCTTACAAGAGTCACTGAACAAGGATTAGAGTAATAAATAAATAAATTAAAAAAGGATTAGAGAAATCCACTTATGACATTTCCCACAAGAATAAAGGGGGATTTTACATTCTAGACATTGAGTTACAGTTTTGAGAAATAAATGATTTTCTAACTATGTGTCAAGAAATTTAAACGATCCATTTTAATACATTATTTTGTCCCTCTATGCACGTCAAATATCTAAACACTACATGCATTTACTATGTCAATACTTGTACTCGGCCGTTTAGGTAAGATGATCGATATCAGCTTGCTTCATAGTTGGGAAATAAATCCAGCTTGCCAACTATGAGTACTCTTATAGATGACAGCATCTATGATAACTCTATCAATTTCGAAAGAAATCAAACACAGGTCTTTCTCCTTCAAAAGGGGGGGGGGAGACAAAAAAAACATCCCTGAAAACATCTATGACAAACAAAGGTTGCTTTTTTTGCTTAATTTAAAATTTTACACAGGCAAACTGTCTTCCAATGAGGGATGCCTTCCGAATATTAAGATTAGGAGTATAGCAAAGGTCAAATAATTTTCAGAAATGCTATGAAATTCATAAACTCTTGCATTTTCCTAATTAAAATTATATGAAAATATCTATTCATAAGTTTCTTGATATTCTTACATTAAATTAGTTGAATTCCATTGTGATCTTGAAGGATATTTTTTCTTCATTTAATGTTATCATAATAGAACGAACAAACGTGATCAAATCTTACTATACAATACATGGAGAGAGGAATTAAACTATGTAAGCTCCCATAGTTTAAAGCACTTAACATGAATTTGAATGCCATTTTTTTCTTTAATCTGAATGATGTCTTTGTAGGTGCCACATAATTTCAGAGACACCTCCATTGTGGAAAAATTTTGGATACTAAATATTGTTATGGATTTGTATTTAGTTAACTATTTTCAGTAAAATTATAATTACAATTGTTTTATTTTCCCATGCAATGCAGCATGTGGTGAGTTTTAAGAGAAAGCTATGCTGAAAAAGTAAAAAAAAAAACAGGAGCATGCGCAGTTAACATTTAATAAATAGATATCTTGTAATTGTATTCTTTTGCTTCACAGAAACCTCGAGAAAATACCAGAATGTTCTCGTGCATGATTGAAAAGGTTATAAAAGCCGGAAAACATCTCAATTCAGCTGTTTACTTAGTGCTGTTATTGATTGCAATGAATTCGTGGTGAGATGGGATTAGCTTTCTTTATACTTTGGATTGCGTTCAATTTAACATTAGTAGTTCAAAATATAACTACTGTGAGATATTGTACGAATATCTCTGAGGAAATATTTCAGCATTTTTTTTATTTCTTGTAAAAAGAATAAATTTTATTAACTTTTTATCGATTTATGCATTCAATCTATTACGAACCTGTACACACGCAACAATACACTTCAAATCTTTTTTTTTTTTTTTAAATTAAAGATTTCTTAGTAAAAATAATTACAGTAGTGTAAAATAAACTATATTTTGGAAAGTAAATTTACAATTTAATCAGGCAATAAATTTTTACATTGAACTAAAATTGATTTTCAATGCAAAAAGCCCCAACCCCCAAAAAAAAACATTTATTTATCCTAGGTTATGATTTATCAGCTTTGACATGACCAGATGCTTTAAAACAGTCTTGATGGAAGTCGTTTGCATATTAGCCAGTACGCTGTTCCTCTTGAGATTTTATTTTCTACTTCCTTGTACAGAGTACAAAGAAAGTATTGTAATCGTGAAAAATTTCGGGTACCATATTTCAATGAAAATATCTATTTTGACCGCTATTGAATGTGATTTGACGATGCTTTTGAGTGACATCTGTGTGTAAGGACAGAATAAAGGACTCTTCCCCCCCAAATAATTATAAAACTGATTTAAAATGGATTCTGAAGAGATTTTTTTCGTGGCGTCTGTGCGTACATACGTATGTATATATGTATTTCACGCAACTCAAAAACGAGTAGCCTCAGAACATTGAAATTTTGTATATAGGACTGCTATAACATGCAGATGTGCACCTTGTATTTTGCTTGCAATCGGCTGCACCAAAAGCATATAAATATACCCACTCTGTTACTCGGATCAGCGAGCTCAGTTTATTTATTCTTATAAGTTTGTAAATTGTGCATTTTTTTGCTTTAAAAATGATTGAATTATGTTGTTCTTATCTTTCGGTTAACAATTTTATGCCCTTAGTTAACCTGTGTGCAATAATTGTGGAATTATCAACAATTTAAAAGTTTTTTAAATGCGGCCAAGCCTAACTTTTGGTTAAGATCGCGTCCATATTTGTTAACATTTGAAGCTTAGCAGAATAGTGGATTTGTTGCTAATCTAGAGAAACTAAGCTTCACAACAACAAAGTAACGTCTTCTTTTATTATCGCGACTTAAATTATGCTTGATTCATTCTGGAATTATCATTTAAATTATCAGCTGGTTTTTGCATACAAATTGTAATTTTAATTGTAAAAATTGTTTTAACTGTACTTGGTGGTTTATGTTTTTCTACATCTTTCAATTTTTAAAGAAAATATTTAAAATTTTTTTGTATTTCTGCCTTACTGCGAAGTGAGAGCTGAATTAATTAGTAGCGCATGTGCATTAGGTAAGCGGCGCTGAATCGTCTGCGAAAAACTGTTTCTTTTTTATTTGTTTAATTTCTTTTATACATCGTTTTAGATTTATTATAGTATTTGGAATAAAACTTGTGGTAATTCTTCAGATGCTATAATTTTTGCTCACTCTGACTTATAAACTCTGTATAAAATGAATGAGATGTAACGCTGTTAAGTGAACCTAGCACCGAAGTGTGGCTATGGTAAAATAAATATAGCGAAATCTAAAGATAGCATTTATTCTATTGTGGTTTATGCGCTATCGATGAAGTAGATTTAATTCAAAATTCGTGAACTTTTAATTCAGTATTTTAAATTAAATGCAGGAAAATTGAGTATAATTTAATATTCCGTACAATGAAATCATCAGATTGTTTTATTATGATAAATTACATTCACAAAATGTTGATTTTCTTACAGAGGTTTTACTGCATATAATACATATTTTTCTGTCTTTAATATTAACTGTATACATCCTGCATTAAGAAAAGCAGTGGAATATCAGAGAACGAATGTTTGCATAGAAGTATGTTAGGTACAGAAATAGACTGTGGCAAAATTTGACTTGAACCTTACAGTTTGGCTTTTCAAGCTCAATTGGCCGCTGTTACATTTGCTCTTAAATGGATTGATGAAAATCTGGCTGTAAAAACATATATTAATATATATACAGAATAAACTATCTGGTCTGGAAGTACTAGCAGATTCTGATAACACTAATATTTTAGTCTCATACATAAAAGATTTCCTTGTAAAAGTTTTGAAAAGACATGAAACGAAAATGAGCTCAGTGAAAACCCATGATGATGTTACAAGCAACGAGAGGGTCGATATGCTGGCCAGAGAGGCTGCTATGGGCAATGCAATGTGTTCGATATTCAGGCATAAAAAAGAATTTGTTATTGGTAAAATCAAGCATTTCCACTATAATTGTTGAAAAAAGAAATGGAACATTTTGTAAAAAAAGAAAGATTATTTGTTGAGCTTTGAAGTTTCTAAAAATATGAAAATGATGTGCGATTTTGATTACAGTCAAATAATTAGAAGGCACGGGTACTTCAAGGCATACCTGAAAAAATTTAATTTGCAAAATAATAGTCTATGTAATTTTTGTAGTGCTGAAGGCAATGCATGAGATTTTGTCAAAGACCGCATATTTCTGCAAAATGTCAGGGAAAAACATGGCAACATAAAGGAGTTCTATTGCCACAGAACATAGTTTAGATTTGCAAAGAATTTGATGAATTTAAAAATGGCAATAGAACAATACTGGAAATTTTGATTGGATATTTTTAACAGTATTTTTGTTTTAATCTGTGTTGACCAAGAGTCCGATTATTATTGGCATGGAGGACTGCAGTACACTTGTATATTACATTACACCCTGGCACTGAAGATCTGTGTGGAATTTCATAAAAAATTCCAACTTTTTAAATTGTATATTGCCAATCAAGAATGATGGATGACGTCTGAATAAAAAAATGTACTACAACTCACTAGTGACTGACATGATGCTTGATATGTTTATTGTAAGCACTCTTTCTTTTAGGTTCAATATATTTTGCAACTATAATGGCTAAATCAATTTTCAGACATATGAAAGAAAGAATGCTGACATGAAACATAACACTGTTCTGGAAATTGTTGGATCCATAATTATTTCATTTCATCAAAATAATTCGATAACATCATTTTTAAACAATGCTTTTGTTTCGAGATAACAGACTTGTCTAATAAATTTATCAAAAGTTAGTTTTGCATATTTTCCTTTTTTATATGAATGTTAAAAAGACATAATCCAACTAATTTACGTAATTTGCACATTGCAAAATCTACTCTGCTTTATTACCCTATTACCTTAATATACTGCCCTTCAAAATGGTAAATGAATACTCTTAAATTACCTTCAGTAATATTTTTATCATCTTCGATTTTCAGTAGTTGAAAATTTACAAAATATTTTAAATTCAGACTCATTCTTAAAATACTATAATTTAAGAAATATGTTAAAGGAAAAGAAATTTGTTTTTAAATCAAAATTACAGGCAATATTTAGATTGTTATTTTCAATGAAATTTTAAAATTTCTAAAATCCTACTAAAGACATTTATTTTTCATCGACTCCTAATGGTTCTTTTTACAACTTGCCCCTGTACGATGAGGTAGTGATTACATTTGGTGACCCTCGATTTACATTACGTGAAGGCCACGATTCATTACTGAACAGAATACAGCCCTAATACAATATATTCCAACTTTCATGGCCTTGACATCAAAATAAATGTTCCTATCCATGGAAGTTTTATTTTTTAAAAATGTTTGGTAATGAGTTTTGATATCACACAAAATCTATAAAATAAAGATTTTCATTCAATCATATAATTACTCTTGTTCACATAATCCCTACAAAGTTAAATTTAATGAAAAAATATTTATTATAGGAAATTCCACAAATGATTCTGTTATTTCAGAAATTGAATGAGCTGCAAAACACACCAGACAAGAATATTTTACATAGGTTTGATAGCAATAAATCAAACTTTCATAACTAGCTAAATTTTTCACAAATGTTCAGATGATTTAGTTCAAATAAGAATTACATTTTAAATAATAATAATAATAAACTAAAATTTGATGCCACCATAATCATATGCAATTTTACAGCACCACAAATATTTTAGGACCAAAACGCTGTGATGAAATTTTTTTGTTTACTCTAGTGTAACAGCTAAAATCTTTCAGTACTATTTGGATACATGTCAATTTAAAAATAATGCAAAACCATATGATGGATGGCAGCTTGTGGAAAGTAGTTTATAGATTAGAGCTTAAACAAAACTTCTTCCTTATGTTACATATAAAGAAAAATATGCCTATTACTCCTTGAAGAAGAGGGACCCTTTATTAACCTGCTTGGAAATGCACAGTTTTTTTTTTTTTTTTTTTTTTTTTTTTGGTGTGTGTGTGTGAAGTCAGTGTCAATCTAAGGTTGAATTTTGAAATTTGAACTGCCAAATGGTGTTAGTGGGATTCAGAATCACCATTTGGTGTTATTCGACCATTAATTAAAAATCTCAAACAGTGATAGTTCAAAGTTTAAACAAGAATTTAAGAAAATAATACAAACTATTTGCACTGCAAACTGGATTATAGAGCTAAGCCTTACTATAAATTTTCTAATTGCTGTTACATCTAAGAATACATGGGGAGAGGGGAGAAAATTCTCCTATTACTTTTGATAACACATAATAATATACTTACTGTAGCAGCTTTTGTTTCATCAAAATGATGAGCTTTTTGCAAACTTTTATATAATTCTCCTTTTGCAGCAAATTCCAGTATCAAATAAATTCTTTTCTTATCATGAAAATAACCATACATACGCAGAACATTTGGATGTCTGGGGGATAAATGCATATCACAAAATTAGAAATACTTTCAGTTTATAACAAATAAACTGATAGTAAGCAAATTAATTATTGTATAATAAATCAACTGATATTAAACAAGATATTGACAATTATTCATTACAGAAATGTTGTAACAGAGAAACATTACACCATTGATGGAAAAATGCGATACAGATGTTATTAACTATGCCTTTTGATATTAAATGATGTATACGAGCAAGACAGGATGAGATTACTGGTACATATCCCACAGAAAAAAAAAAAAAAAACCCAAGCTACCAAAAAACTACTTACAGGATGTATTTATTAAAATAAATAAAGAAAAGAAAAAAGATTCAAATTATTTTTTATTATAATAAAGAATGGTACATTTACTTTATAACTTAGGATTGTACACTGCAGGGGGGAAAAGGGGGGGACAATTCTATATCTCCCGTTGTACTGGGGCAATTGACAAAATTCAAATTGCGTTTTTCATGTCTTGAAAGCATGACTTAGGATATATATTAGATTTATATATAGCATTATTCTAACATAGGTATTTTGACACAAAATGGGTCTTTTTCTGAAATAACATGCAAATTTTTCGCCATATTTCGATTCTACGATTCAAATTATGCCTAAATGTTAAATTTTGTAAAATTTGGTATGAAATTTATGTAGAAATTCAAAAATTTAATTTGGCAAATTTTTTTCAGTTTGCGCCAAGAATAATTCACTTACGTCACTTAATAATTCACTACTTAATACGTGGCAACCTATTTTCCTATCCCTTCCATTGTATACAGCGGAGAAAAAGTCACATCGTTCTTCTTTCAAATAATTTCAGCAAAGTGCATAAACCACATTTAGATGTTATTATCTTTTTCAACAAATATACCAAATTTCAAAACGTGCCCATATATAAATTCATGTATATCTTCAAAAATTTTTAATTAAAAGCTCTAATTTTTTGTAGGTATGCTTAGAAATATATTTACTTCAAGTTGATTGTAACAATTTTATAGGTTATAATTGAAAATTTTTTTCAAAAAATTTATAAAAATTATTTAAAAATAAATCATAAAAAATGGGTGAATTTTGTTTGGAGTGAACCTAAATTTCGAACTGTGAAAGAAGGAATCAAGTACATGTAATAAAAAAAGAGATATTAATAAATAAATACTATATTGAATTACCATTGAGGAGCTAAAATTTTGAGAGCTAATTTTTTAAAAACTACTTCCGTGATTTTTACAAAACTTGGCAGTTTGGCATAATTTGAGTCGTAGAATCGAAATATGGAAAAAAATTGGCATGTCATTTCAGAAAAAGTCTGATTTTGTGTCAAAATACCTATATTAGAACAATGCTATATATCAATCTAATACATATCCTAAGTCGAACTTTCGAGACATGGAAAACGTAATTTGAATTTTGTCAAATAGAAATGGGAGATATAGAGCTGTCCCATTTTTTATTTATTTATTTATTTATTTTGCGCAGTGTACAGGAGGTAAGGGATATTTCTTGATGCAAATTAAAATAAAAAAAAAAAGCTATGTTAAAAAAAGGAGTTTCAGACACCTGTCTGAATATTATAAATAGCATAATGCTTTCATGCATATCAAAATAACTGCTGAAAACCACATATAAATGCTGAAATAACTTTTGTAATAACATTCCCAATTTTGAAACTGTTCTGAAATTAACTATGGTAAAGAATATAAATAGAATTTGAACAGTGATACTGTATGCATGTTTTGCATATTGTAAATTTCTGTAACTATTTGAAACCATTCAATATTATTGCTTTTATGTTGTTATAATGTTATTAAGCCTAAAGGGGCATCAGACCCAAAGGGCTATTAGTCTCAAAATGGCATTTTGCATCTCTTCACTTTCTGCATTGAATCACTTTTTAAACTGTTGCCACCAAATATTATCACCTTGTATTATATTTAAAGAAACTAAAGAATGAAGAATCTGCATGAATGCTTCTCGCATTGTGAAAAAAGCAATGGTACCTAGAGCCATCAAATTTTGAATAATGTAGTCCTCTGACCAAACACAGGCACCTGGAAGCCTGGATTTTGAATTTGTTTTATTATTTATTTCAAATTTTGTAAAACTTTAATGAATTTTTGATTAACAAACTCAACAATTTCAAAGCAAGCTATAGCAACAATGCACAGGAAAAAACCTTTTTATTTCCAACACACCAGGCTGTGTATCGGAAATCCTAAAGATATGCTGTTTTTCAATATTTTGTGATATTGCTGTTGAATTGAATTTTATGTGGTTTAGCTGCAAAGAAGATGATATTTAACAAATAAAGTAACACACAAAAAGTAAAAGAAAAGAGGGGAAACCTTTTGGGCTACATTTTTTTTAAATATTACTTTTATTTATGTATTTAATTACAATAGAAGAGAAACACGCCAATGTGACAATCAAATTCGCTGAAACAACCTTGTATTTGGCGCACATTTACTAAAAAACACTCGATCGATTTCGAGGGCAACTACAGGTCCCTCCTCATCAGGAGAACATCTAAAGATGTTTGTTTGTTTGTTGATTAAATAACAAAATATCTTGCTAGTTATTTTGTTCTCCTGATGAGGAGGGACCTGTACCTGCCCTCGAAATCGATTGAGTGTTTTTTAGTAAATGTACGCCAAATACAAGGTTGTTTCAGTGAACTTGATTATGTATTTAATTGCTGGATTCTCTATAATAATTTTAGGCTGCATTTTTGTGTAGTTGAATTTCAGGAACCATTTTATATTTTTAGGTGTTTATTTCTTGTACAGGATTTTATATCTTGTGAGTGTAAATCAACTAGCATTTAAATTGTGAAAACAGAAGTTGATATAAATGGGGAAACTCTCCTGACAGGTCCTGGTGACATTTAATTGTTGTTTGCCAAATTGTTGACTTTCTGGGCAATGCATTTTTCAAAGAATCCAGAAGACTAGACTGCTCTATATAATCATGGTTCAGACAGCCAGCAATCAATTAATTTCTGAGTTAATTCAGAGAGTGTAGTTCAGAAAGCTAGCAAACTATGTTTTAGAATTTACTCTGTGAATGATATTTCTCAGGTATTAAGGAAGATTTGCTTTATGTCTGCATTCTCATTATTTTTTTTCTTTTTGATAAGCTTGCTATTAACTGCAATAAATTACAGATGTCTTTCTACCTACCTGGGGTAATTATTTGTAGAAACTCCATAAACTCATAGCTCAGAATGCATTGTTAATGACTGAATTTAATTTTAAATACATATATCACTACTACTTTAAAATAAAACAAAGAAATTGTTACTCTTTTTTAAATTATAAATTTTAAACTTTCTCTTACCTCAAATGAGACTGGATTTCTATTTCTCGTAGTAACTGCTTTTCAACACGATGTTTAATCAGCTTCGTTTTGCTAATTACCTTAAAAAGATTTAACATATCTGAGTCATATTTCTATGCAGAGAATTTGCAAAGAGAAAAAATTTGGGTTAATTTTTTATAAAACAAAAGCCTGAAACTTTTAACATATTTACTTTGAATTATTAGGAGTATGTGCTGAAGATCTAAACATTTTGTAAATGCAAACTATGATCAGATGCCTTACATCAGAGACGAATGACTGGAATTTTGGGTGGAAATATGCTATATTTCAACAAGGATGCATGAATTGAAGGGTATTGAGCTGATTTTTCTGCTATAAACTGTTGAAAAATTTTCTTTCTTTCAAAAACAACTTTCAACAACAAACCTTTGACGATGTAGATGATGTGAAAACAGCTTTTACAAGACTTCAGCAATTACTTAGTATGGTGACAAAAAATTAAGAAGGCTTTAAGGTATGAAGGGGATGGTTTGATAACTGTAATGTTATCCGCCATATCAAACTTTTAACTGCAATAACATAAAGCCGTTTGCGAAAAAAGATGCTAAAAACCTATATTACAACAGAATAGAATGTAACATGTGGTCACAATGACTTTTATATGAAAGACCACTTCACCCCTTTACTGTGTATTATGCAAACAGGTGTTTCAAAGTCAACCTCTGCTCGTGCATCATTCCAAGAACGTATGAGCCTTCGAGAAACGCAAGAAGCAAAACAGCCAATTTAATGTTATGTAGAGGTAATTTTACACAAAGGAATTACTATATTTATTTAATTTTTATAGCATTATAGTTATGCATAGCTGCCCAAGTACACTAAACTAATTTGATTTCTACTATTTCATCAGGCTCTTCTATTTCATCAGAAGCATTGTTTAGAATGCTAAGAGTACAAACTTTTCATAGATGACTGTTACTGTTTTGGTGGCCATATCCAGCTATTTTATCCCTTCGTTCAACAAATATTAACTCTTTCGATCAGCTGCAAAATTGAGTTTGTGGGCTATAGAATCATATTTGTGACTGCAGTCACAAATATGATTCTATAGCCCTCAAACTCAATTCCCCCCCCCAGAATGCAAGAAAAAAGTACTGCAATAAGAATTAATTTATATCCCTGTTCATAAAATCAAAAGGTAGAATATAAAAAATCATTAGAGGTTGCATCAAATGAAAGTGCAGATGTTATGAGTATGTTGTGATGTGATGCTTGTGCTAATTTGTACTGCTTGATGACAATTTCACTGGAGATGGGATAATAGATAAACACCCAAAAAAATCTTAAATTTGTTTTGAATTGCCATGTATTTCTTATACATATGTTAACAAAGTAAAACTTTAATTTTAAAGCTAAAAAAATAAATCTATATCATTTATTGATTTTTGACTATTTAAGTTTTGATTTCTATGCAGTCACATGGTTAAAAATGGAAATTTTATCATGAAATTAATACTCATGAAAAATTAAATTTTTAAAATTATGTCTCTGTATTTTTACTTAAACGACAGAAAACTCACCTTTAAAGCAACAATGAACTGCGAGTTTTTTTCTCGAGCTAAATAAACTCTCCCAAATTTTCCTCTTCCAAGTGGTCGTCCAATATCAAAATCATCAATAGTAAATTCTTTCCTATAACACACAAATTAAAATAAAATTAGCAAACAAATAAAATAATTTTAACAAGTAATCTTTTAAATTAACACTTGATTATTTTCTCATTAAGAAAGGAACTGACACGAAAAAATTAAGTAACTCATTGAAAACTGATACAATGTTATAGCAATTTACAGCAATGGATAATGACTAAAACAAATGGTTCAAAATAATAACTCACAAAGGCAGCTTTAAAATAAACTGTTGTGATTCAGATTTATTCATCACTGAGAAATTTAGCAAACCAGGAACAATTTAAGCATAAATAATTAAAATAAAGGAATAATTTATTAAAATTTTTGACGGAAGGAATTGCGAGATGTTTCCCAGCCGTGACGAGGAAGTATGATTTTTCAGGGTTCGTACACACTTCTGCAGGTGGAAATTAAGTACTTCTAAGGATCATCAATGAAAAAATTAAGGACCTATCAAGCAAAAAGGAACTGAATAAACTAAAGCAATTATCTACACTTGAACTTCCCTTTTGTAATTTATAAGAATAAATCTCTAAATAGGATACATTATTATTAAACATAATATCTAACTTAATTATAAAACAAATTCAAGAATAAAATTAACTTCACAATTTTTTTTCAGGTAATCATAAATTATAAAATTTCTTGAAACATTTATATTTTACACTTATAAAAGTCCCACAGATTTTAAAGAAGATTACTGTTTTTTATTTAAATTTTACTAACAGTTAAGCTTTACATTGATTGTTTCTTTCATGTCTCATTTCATAATGTACTCATTCTGTCCAGAGGCATATGCAAATTTTATGTCATGTGGCATAAGTTAAACTGTGAAGTAAAATAATAATCAGCATGGCTCATAACAGAAGTTAGGCTGTTGCTACTGTAGTTGGTTGCTCAGAGAAAGACAGCTGCTGATCAGAACAGATGTGAATGCCCAATGTTGTTGTTGAAAGTTAGGTGCACTTTGCCTGATATGGCTAATGTCATAGCTTCATGCAGATTTGCTGAAGTTGTAACTCAGTTAACATACAGTATTCATATAAAGTACCAATACACCACTCAAGTACTAGAGACTACAGGTTGTTTTGGATTATTTAGCTGTATGGAATAAATTTTTGTGTTGTACCTTGAATATACAATAAAGATTAAGGAATGGAGATAACTCACTTTAACATGTAATAATGTCTAAGGGTGAGCAGTTAGTTACAAATAATTAAATTACATAGTTAGATAGTCTTAGTCACATATGGTTACAGTTAAATTTTTTTCTATTTCTAAAAAATATCCACCAAATAAGCATTAAGAACATTTTACAGCAGTTAAAATATTAGTATAACTACACATTAAAAGCTACACAAAATGTATGTTTTGTAAGCAGCAACAAACAACAAAATGTTTATGTGTCTTTTTAACTTGAAAATTTCCTGCATATTTTAGCAGATTTACATTGATTTCCTTCTCTTTAGAATCTTTTTTAAGTTTATTTGTTTCAATAAACAAATCAATACTGTTACTTTTTCTAACTCATCTCCTAATTTCTTAATGTTTCAACAATGTATCGTTGAAGAATAATTTTCTCGCTCTTCACAACACCAATTTCTTTTTCAATGAATTTTCTCTTCATTTTAGAATGCTCAGTTTTAAAAACTTTTGTTATTCTAAAGAACTGCTCATACTTAGAATGCACAGAAGAAACTGCTAATTTCTTTTCTTTAATAATATGAGTATTGAAAATAAATGTGAAATGATCTAAGGTCAAGCCCAGCACCACAGCCAGTGTGGCAGAATTTTTAGAATTTAAGGCCAGCACTAAGGTATGTATGGTACAGTGAGATACATATGATGAATTTAAGTGTCGTTTTTCAGTTTCTTTGATTGCTTTGATGCTTGTATCTAGCGCGAAGATAAGAAAATAAAGGGAAGATAAACATATTAAGATAAAGACTTCTGGATCAAAAGGAGAAAATTTAAATAATTTTCTTTTAACTGTTCTTCCAAAAATTTTTCAAAAGATAAGTAATTCATCACAAATTTCCTATAAAACACATCCATTATGTGTTAATACCATGAAGACACTTTTCATTTCGGCACACATGTCCATTCGGACATTCTCCTGGAAATCGCAGGTCTATAAATCTTGCCTTTAGACCTTCTGAGGTGCAAGGTCTTAAAATATATATATATATATACATCCCCATCAACTCTAAGAGCAGAGAGACAGAAGATTTTTGAGAAAAAATTCAGAAAAGAGAAAGGTAAAGTGAATTTTCATGAGAAAATTTATACATATTTAAACATTCAAAACAATTACATGAAAAACTTAACATGTAAAATTAAAGAAAGACAAATGAAATTTATTTTTAAATAATTACAGTAGCTTTTTTGTTTTTTTTTAATAAGCAGTTCTGTTTTTCTTTAAAAGTTTTTAAGGTATTTCAGAAACTGTGCTTTATATTCTTTATTATTCTGTTTATTTTTATGAATCAAAATATTTCCAAGTTACCAAAATGGATAGCAATGTCACTTTAAAAAATGGCAGGAGAAAATAAAAATAATTTATTTTAAAATTATTTCTGAAATATAGTTTTAATTTATTATCTTTATTTTTATGATATTTATCAATGTTATGTTTGTAAAAAAAATCGTCAAAATTCCACATTGTATTCAAAATGATTTTGAAACTGCCACATTTAGAGTCACATAATAAAAAAAAACTCTTCATTCATTTAAAAAAAAAACCTTTGAAAATGATCATGTTTAAATCGAAGCAGGGCCTCGTGCTTCTAAAACTCGAAGTAGGAAAGAATATTATATTATATAAAGAAGTTGGAAAGAATTCAAACATTAACCCATCAAACACATATTTGTCAAAGCATCGCCAAAAAATATTCCTTCAAGATTCCTCAATATTCACACTCAAAATTGCAGTCATAAAAGAACAAACAGAAATGTCGCTTGAGTAAAATTAAGGACTTTTTGCCAGTTTTGGCCAAAATTAAGGATTTTTAACAACCAAAAAATTGTTTCTAACAAACCAAGTACTTTTAAGGACCATATGAAGCCTGATTTTAAAAGCCTCCTTCATTGAAAATTTAATATAAAATAACAAAAATACCAAAATATTTTTGTTGACTTTATATATATTAATAATAGATATATAATAACTACAGAACTATCTCCCCCCTTTTTTTTTGAGTCGGTGTACATAAGATAAGCTAAAATCTAAAATTATTTCAAACAGGAATATTCACACGCACTATTGTTAGAATGAGTATGAAATTTTACCTCAAGACATAAGCAGTAAACTCAAAAGTCTATATTGTAAGACTTAAAAATTTGAGTCAAGCAATTCAGAATAAAAGGCAAAGAATAATTACTTAGTACAAGCAGCTATGTCCTATACTACGGGACACCTTAGTTTTAGGACATAGGTTGCTATTTTAAAACCTTTTTTAATGAAAAGATATAAGACATTCACCAAAACATTTCCACATTTTTTAACATTCTCCATTTTTTTAAACATTTTTTCGTTCTTTAAAAAATCTGAAAAACTTAGACAAAATTTTCATTAAAATTAATGAAAAAAAGACATAAAATACTTAAATTCAAATTAGACAAAAAATATTAAAAATTTAAGAAAAAATGAAAGAAATGCAGGACACCCTGAAAAATTGAAAGGATGGGAAATATTTCTCACCCTAAAAATATATGAAAAAAATATAATATATAATTTCTATTAAGAGCCACACATATGTGTGCCAATAATTTAATATGAATTCTCTCACTCTGTCTTTTGATAAAATTTTCAGATAATTGTTTATATAATACGGATTTACACCAATCAACTTTATCTTCATGTCTATTTATAAAGTCTTTGCTAATTATCTGGTATTTCATGATGTCATTCTAACCAACTCTATCTTTTAGTTCTCCAATAGCATTTGATATCTAGAAACTAATTTCGCATTTAATTTTTTAAAATTTTGTAAAATAAAATCATTACTTAACATCTGATATGTTATCCCACTTTACTTTATTTTCGTTATCTAAAATGAATTTTTCAGATAATTTTTTATATATAAATATAATATCCCACTTGATTTGATTTTCATGCATAATCATAAATGGTTCACTTAATTTCTGATAAACTGATACATTGTCCCAGTCTACTCATCTCTATATTCGGTGATGAAACATTGAGATAATTTTTGATATCTTGATATTAATTCCCAATCAATAACATTTCTGAAATTTTTAATTAAATCTTCGCTTAAAGATGCGCTTTTAGAAACTTCAGACCAGTTGTCATCCATTTATTAGGATAAAATTCAACAGGAAAAAATTTTAAAGTACTTATAAAGTCTTGTTCTTGTAGATGAATTTCTTCTTCTGTAACTGATTTAGCTTTCAGTAAATTTAATAATTGTTGATAAAAATTGTAACATTGCTTGTATTCTTCTTTCCTTTCTAAAATATTTAAACTTTTCTCAATGACCTCAACAATTCCTGAACTTAAACTTAATGTTGCAAGTGGTATAAAAGCGAAAGCCGATAAACCTGATGCCCTTAATATAAATTTACTGATTGTTGCGTTAAATGCTTATCTTTTAATATCTTTTATAAATTTTTCTAAAAATATATATTTTTTTCTCTAAATATTCTTGCATAATTTATATAGGAACAAAATTCCTTCAGTATCATATTTTTTGGACTTTTTAAATCGAGCATGAAAAAACTATCAGGAAATACATATATTTTTAATTTTTCTTTATAAACATCAATGCCTATTATTATTTGCTGAATTTTTTTAGATTGTGTATTAAAAAATATAAAATTATTACAATTTTTTCAAATAGCATACTTGCCAAACTACGGCACTCAAAAATCGGGAGAACTGTTTTAGAAATCGGGAGATTTATTTTCAACGACAAAAGGATTTTTAAATGATAAAAATATATTTTTTAATAAAGAATTGACTTCAAATCATTACTAATTCTTAAATGCAAACATTACATTCTGCATTAATAACTTTTTGGTCTTTTGTTTCCATAGAAAAGAGTAACTTTTCAATAGAACTCATGTTGTCCTTGTGTTTTTGTGTACAGACATATTTGAGAACATCCGCCCTTCCACCGTGAGAAATCGAAAAATCGCAGTGACAAACGATACACATCGCAAATGCATTGCACGTTTCCATGAGGAACTATTAGAAGAAAAGTCATCTGTGTACGATTTTTTAAAAGTACCTGAGTATTTTACCTTTTGTGCAGACACAACTAATACGAAATATCATAATTTCTTAAACTATTTTTTGAAAGCATGTGCGTTCACACAGGTTAGCGATAAGATGAACAAAATAACAACCTCGATCTTGCGTTGTGCTCATGGCTAATATGTGCCAGATGACACGCAGTGGCACTCGACGCTCATTGGAGAAATTGAACATGACGTTTTTGAACACGTGTTCTCACTCACAAAGCAGAAACGCGCCATAATTTCTCACTGATGAAACTACTTTGGTTTTCTATGTAGTCTGGGGAGAAACCAGATGCTTTCAGACACCCTAAATCATTTTTTTGGTAATGCAAATAATGAAGTATTATGCCAGGCTACATAAAATTGTGAGAAATTTCAAGAATAAGAGAAAGTTGGGAGAAATATATTGTAAATCGGGTTGGCGGGAGAAGAGTAAAAAATCATGAGCATTGGCAAGTTTGTAACAGTGATAGGAGATAAAAAACAGTTGTGTGATATATAAATAATAGACACGTTTTTCTTTCTTTCTCTAATAAACATATCTGCAATATCTTTTTGATTTTTTCTGTTACACAATCATCATAAGGAACAAGATTTTTATGCGAAGGATCTAAATCATTAACTGCTATAAATTCATTTAAATTTGATGAAAATACTACTACTTTTTTATATTTATCATAAAAATTTAATATTTCTTTTTTATCTTTTAATTTCTTCATTTTAAGGATATCATCTCTTTCAATATCTTCAAAGAAAGTATATGTTTCTTGTAGTTTAGAATATTTGGGTTCATTGATACGTTTTGCGCATATGTATAATGTATCAAAATCTAATCTTAAACCTTTTGACTCTTTAAAACCATTAATAAGATTTAATAATAAATTTGTTTTACTACAACTGGAGGGTCCTTTTATAAATAATCTGAATGGATGTTGATTAGGATCGGGTAATTCTTCTGGTTCAGTGTAATCTTTAATCTTTATCATTTATTTATTCATATAATTTCTATTTTTTAAAAAAATTATTAAAATCAATATTAAGCCTATTATTCACTGATAATTTTTCATAATTTTTACCTTTTACGATACATGTACCATTATAGAAATATGGTGGTATGGGAGAGTTCATGAGTTCTATAGAAAATTCTGTGGATTCCGATGTTTTAACTAATATCCATATATGATTCTTTTCATCAGTTTCTATAAAAAAAGTTATTATCATGGTCATATCCATTTTAAGTTTTAAATTTTCCATAAAATAATAACTTTTAACATTTTTAAATATCAAATTATCATCGCTATTTAATTTATTTTCAGTTAAATGAAATATAACTTTATCCACATATCTTTTATTAACAGCATCCATTTCATTAACAGGATTAGCCACATTTGTTATAATTTTATTATTTGCATTATATTTCTCTTTTGTCATTAATGTTATTGCATTCTTTTCTAAAAGTCTTTTATTAACAACATGTTTATCATTTACTAGATCTTTTACATTTTCGATTCTTTTATCCTCTGTGCCAAAAATATTTCAGTCTTTTGAATGTAAATAATTATCCATTTCTTTTCTAATACTTTGATCCAATGATACAAAATTTAAAAAACTCTCATCAATATTATATTTGTTAATATCAACAATTTCCTTTAAATTTGCCAATACACTCAAAACATACATTTTTGTACTAACATCCTGATCGTCTATAGGATTTTTACAGTTTTTCAAAATTTTATTATCCATATCAAAATTTTCATCATCAGTATATTTAAATCCAATTTCTGGATGACCAGGGGGACCAGATTTTCTCATCTAAACTATTAAATAATATAACTTTTTATTCTTTCATATTTAATTACGTTTTCTTTTTTTCTTCAGCAATAAAATAAAATATGTAGTTTTTTGCAGTTATACATTTTAATCTATAATGAAAATTTAATGTTAAATTTCTTACAGTTGTATAATTTTCATGACGGGATAGATCAAAAGAGATAATGGGATATAATTTACCACATGATAAATAATCTATCATACATCCTGTTTTTGTTTCTACTATTCGTAATTTCTAGAAAAATTTCATATGGTTTATTCCATTCTTTATTAGAAAAATCCATGTTATATTTTTCAGCTGGTATGACTTTTCCATTTATCATAACCCAATACTCTTCTGTATCTAAATGATCAAATACCATATTATTATTTTTTTTTAAATTTTCATTTCTGTCTACATATTGGGGAACAACAAATAATGTTAAAACTTCATTGGATGTTGTGTGTATAGGCTATGAACCAAATTGTGCTTTTTCAATTACATTTGATTTATGAATGACATATTGATTCCATTGAATACCTACAGGTTTATTGGTTAATAGTAATTGGGTATATAATATGCCTGCTTTATTTTTAAATTTAACATGAACTAAAATGAGAGATAAATCTTCAATTTTTATTTTATAATCAGGATTAGCAACATCTATATATACCATCTTTTCATTATTTTTTTCCTCTTTCAAATTCTATTTTTATTTGAAAACACGTTATTGTTTTCCTGAAATATTTCAGAAAATCAAAAATTTGATCTAGTGGTAACCATATTGTGATAGATTGACTACTTTTGTCATTTTCCATCTTTTATCAAAACCTTTGTTATAATTTTCATTTTCTCCAACTTTTAATTTATTAGTTATTTCAGTGATGGTCGTTTGTGCTGTTATGGATCCATCAACTTTAATGATATATTTTACTCTATAAATTATCACTCATATAAAAAAACATATCTGCTGGTTGTGCTGTTGTATAATCAGGTGCATATTCACCAAGTCTTATAACTTGTTGAACAATAGGAAAATAATCACTAGTATGTTCAACAACTTCATTACTTATTGTCAGTTTTTTACCAGTAAATAAACGTAATCCACAATTCGCAGTAACATTATCATCATTTATAGAATCACCATTATTCTTTAGAATTTTCCATTTTATTTGAATATAAGACTCTGCAAGTAATATTCTAGTTTCTTTATTTTGGATTAAAAATTCATATTTATTAACTTTATTGTATTTTACATTTGCTTTTTCTAATACCATCAATTCTTTACTCTCTATATTATCATCGTAACGATAAAAGATTTTTGTTAAGTCATGATAAATTCCCATCTATCAGGGATGAAACTTTAGTATTTTTTAAAATCTTGATCCTTTTGTTTTAGATAATATTTTACAGAACTTAATGAGATTTGATTTATTATTATCAGTTAATATAAAATTTTTAATTTTTTTACTTCTTCTATATAATCTATATTCATTCATTTATTTAGAGATAAAAGATCTTTTTTATTTGCCCAACTGTAAAATTCATCAGGATATCCTCGCTATTTTACTAAATATTTATTTTCTTTCTTTTTTAATATTTTTTCAGTCTTGTATACATCATCTTTTTTATTATATTTTACCATTTGATTTTCAAGTTTTTCACTATTCAAATCTTTTATTCTATAACTGTATTCACATAGATATATTTTTGATTTTATAACATCTGATATAATAAAAATCCCTTCTGTAAAAGTTGGACCTTTAGAAAAAGTTGTTTTAAATTTTGATATTCTGACACAATCTCCTATTTTATATTTAGGTTTTCTCTTCGCTGTCTGAGTTTTGTGACCAACCTATAAATTATAATAAATTTTTATTTCATTTTCAGGTTTACTGGCTTCAACAGGTGTCATTTTTATAGATCTATGATACAAATTGTTATAATTTTTAACTAATTAGGGTAATATGTCCAAACATCTATTCGTATTATTTGCATATAAATATTTTACAATTTTTCTCTTGATGGTTTTATTAAAACTTTCTGCTATGGCAGACTTTATTTCTTTATTTTTGGTTGTAAATCATTTTATGTTATAATCTTTAAATAGTTTTTGACTGACCTTTCCTGTAAATTCAGTACCTTCATCTGTCAATATAAATTTTGATATTCTTTCTTCAAACATTTTTTTAAAACCTTCTACTACTTCTTCGGATGTTTTTCTTTTTATAGGAAAAACCCATGCATACTTACTAAATGCGTTTATAACTGTTAGTAAATATTTGGTTCCATCATTATATTTACTATAATTTTTAACAAATAATAAATCAGCAACAAATTGATTATTACTGTTTGGAACATAAACTCTTCTTTTAATTTACGAATAACAGGTTTGTGTCGCGTATATTCATCTTGTGTATGTAAAAATTCTTCAACATCTTTTTTAGAACATCTTGTTTTTCTTTTTAATTCATGAATTCCACAATAACCTGTTTCAGGGTTATAATATGTTGACTTTAAGTCTTTTTTCCTAAAAAAACACTTTTTTTTTTACTTTCGCATTTTACACAGTTTCCTTTTCCCATTAAGCTTTCTCTTTACACTTAACACAATAGAGACCTCCCATTCCAAATTTCAGTTTAGCTTTAATAATTTGTTTAATGGTTCCTCTGGCTATTCTTTCTCCAAATGTTGGATCAGCTATATTATCTAAATCATTTATTTATTCTTCATCGGCTTCTTGTCTTTCTTTGGTATCTTTTGTTTTATTATAAGCAATATGTTTTTTACATGCTTTGTCAACTCTATTGATTCCAGGATCGCCACGTTCTAATCTTTTTAAAATTTTGTAAAAGGCTCAAAATATTGATATCCCGACAAATGCATTTCAGGTGGGTTTATTTTATTTTGTAACTAGCCAACAAGATCTCCTCCGCTAATAAGACCTATAATACCTTTTCCATTTATTTCTTTAAAAATATAAATACTTTTCGTACATACCACTTATTATAAATGAAAATATCTACTTTTCTAGAACAAATTTTTCATTATAATTACTTGGTTTTTCTGTAAATAAAGCTAATACTTTGAGGTGATTTACCTTTATTTCTTTCTCTTATATATTTCATACAAAATAATCCATATTTCATAGATGTTGGTTTTTGTAAAAAAACTATCATTTTGTCCAATATGTGTTTTTTTATTCGATTTAATAAGAAAAGTTTTAATATTTTTAGGAATATAATGTTTTTTAAAATTTTATACTGTTGTATATACACTCACGTTTGTGAAAATTGCAACACCATGAAGGACTTACGCGAGTGAGCTGAAATTTTCAGGAAATGCAAAGTAGCGCATGATATGCAAATGATTAGAATTGCAAATCCGTAGCGCATGCGTATGCTGAGCAGCGCCCTCTGAACGGCTGATGGATCCGAATAAATAGACGGCTGTAGCGAGGCGTGTATGGTTATCGGTGGTTATCTGCTAGTGGTAAACGTTAACTCAATCTGTACTTATGCCTCGTCGACGAAAGAGAGCGAGATTTGAACAACTTACAGAGTTTGAACGAGGGAGAATCATCGGCCTTCGTGAAGCTGGATTGTCGTATCGTGCAGTAGCCTCTCGTGTGCAGCGTAACAGCAGCACAGTGATGCGCGTTTGGAAGCAGTGGACGGACGAGTGTCGGACAACTCGGAAATCCGGGAGTGGACCCCGAAATGTGACGTCAGCTCGCGATGATAGACACCTGGTCCGCATGGCGCGGACGGACCGTACAGCTTCCTCTAGACAATTGGCAGCACTGTGGTCAATAGCTACAGGTGTTTCATTGTGTGCTTCATCAATTCGTAGACGTCTGCTGCAGTGTGGACTGCGCGCACGGACTCCTTTATACAGGATCCCCCTAACGCACGACCATCGCCGCCTGCGGCTACAATGGGCCAATCAGCATAGAGACTGGCGTGCTGATTGGCAGCATGTCGTGTTTTCTGACGAATCCCGCTTTAATTTGTGGTACCATGATGGCCGCATTCGTGTCAGACGCTATGCCGGTGAACGCCACCTTCCGGAGTGCATTATCGAACGCCACAGTGGACGAACACCCGGAGTTATGGTCTGGGGCGCCATAGCATATCATAGACGATCTCAATTGCTACGAATTGTGGGCAATCTGAACAGCAACCGGTATATCCGTGAAGTTCTACAGCCCGAAGCTGTTCCCTTCCTTCAAAGCTTGCCAGGCGCTGTATTTCAACAGGACAATGCCCGCCCTCATACTGCTCGGATTGTTAAATCCTTCTTTGCAGCGCAGCAGGTACAGCTTCTTCCTTGGCCTGCGTGTTCCCCGGATATGTCGCCAATTGAACATGTGTGGGATGTCATTGGTCGGCGTCTTGCTCGTGATCCTCGTCCTGTTGCGTCTGCAGACGAACTTTGGGTACGCGTACAAACGATATGGAATGCTCTTCCTCAGTCAGACATTCAAACTTTGTTTGACTCCATGCCACGTCGTGTAGCAGCACTTATTGCGGCGCGTGGTGGCCACACAAAATACTGATTCTGATCTCTTGTTCTTGTTTGTTTGCTTTGAACATTTAATCATTTATTTGTACCACTACCACTCAACTGTGTATTAAATTGCATTCAATTATGACGATTCCTTCTTGGTGTTGCAATTTTCACAAACGTGAGTGTATATTCCCCAAATGGATCAAAATATTAATAAATTCATATTTTGGATCATTATAATAACAAACCCAATGTGCATTTGGACCTTTTGAAACATACAAATTAATAATCCAATTTTCAAATTCTTTAATTTTTTCTGGTAATGAATCGGATATATAAATTCCACTAAATCTTTTTTCATAAATTGCTTTACCTGATATTCCTACGTCAGTTATTTCTATGTTCCACCAATTTTTTTTTTTTAAACTACTTTCATAATCTTCAAAAGGTTGATAAATTCCATGTCCTGAAATTTTATCTAATACTTTTTTGTTTCCCCAGGCTCCAATCCACTGACAGCACCTAAACCTATAGATGTTAAAATAAGTAATTAGAATGATAAAAACCACCAAAAATATCAGGTTGTTCTTTCTTTAATTTATTCAAGGTGCTAAAAATTGGTAATAATCCTCCACCTTTTCCTAAAACTGATTTTTTAATTTTTGTATAAGGTCCAGATCCAAATTTATATGTTTTTAGCATTTCCAATACTTTTGGTACATTTATATATTTCTAAAGTTCATTTAAAATTGCTGGTTTAATTTTTTAAAAATTTCCATAAATAATGATTTAAGTTGTGTTTTACTTAAAGTAATTTTTTTACCTTTATCAAGTTGATCGATTTGGGTTTTTGTTAAATATAAATCATAATTTGGATTTATTTATCTGTAAAGTTATTTCTTCTTTTGCAGATTTCAATTTATCTGACTATTACTCAAATATACTTTCTTTTTTTAATATAATTACTCATTTATTAGGATAAAAACTTATTAAAATATTGCTTTACATCTGTTTCTGATATAGTACCACTTTTTAATAAAAAAATAACAAAAAGACAATCTGATTAAATATTTTTTTAGATATTGAATTATAAGCAGGAATCTTATCTTTTAATTCTGACAAAATGTCCAAATTGTCTAAACCCTTACCCATCATTTTCTTTTTCGAAGTTATCCATTCAAGGACTTGACCTCATTTTTCTATGTATGCGTCCATCTGATTAGTGATGTTTCAAAGTTACTTTCTATCTCTTTATGTTTTTCTTTGATAAATGGGTCTTTCGATCTTGCAATAGCTGACCCAGATGATACTTTTAGATAAGTTTTCTCTTTTTATAGATTTCGCCAGATCTAAGGTTAGGTTAGGTTAGGTTATTCAATTATGGCAAAGCACACGAGGGCTATCTGCCTAAGGGGAGGGATGCCTTCGTGGAGGACTTTCTAAGGGAAACTGGCTCGTATACACGTTACACATGGGGAAAACCACGAAAACACCCATGCAGCCAGCCCGTTCGCGGGATTCGAACTTCGGACCGAACTACCAGTGTTCAGCATCTTTACCGCTCGGCAGCTGGTGGGCCCCGCCAGATCTAAGGCTTCTAACACTGTTTCTTTATTTTCATATATAATCATGTGTATATAATCATTAGGTAATTTTAATCCCATCTCATTAATGAGGTTTTTATCAAAACATGCATCAATAAAAGAATCCAATATATTACCTCCTGTAAGTTCAGTTTGTGTATCCATTTCTTTAAATAAATCATAATATTTCACATATTTCTCATAATCTCATATTTGAGAGAAATAAATCATATTCAATTTCAGGTCTTGACGATTCTTAGGGAGGAAGTAAAGAATCTTGAATATTTTTTTACATCTTTATTCAATTTTTCATATTTTTCTCTCCTTTGTAACAGATTTATGAAATTCTTGCAATATTTTTTGTACTCCTAATTTTTCTCTCAATTGATCATCTCTAGTTTTTCTAATTTCTTTATCTAATCTTATTTTTTGCTTTAATTCCTCTCTAAGTTTTTTTCCATTTATTAAAGGAAATTTAGTCAAGTAAAAATAAAATTGACTCAAGTAATTTTCTTCTGAAGTAAACAATAAATTTTTTCTAAGTAATTTTCACTTTCATTAATACCTACAAATTTATAACCTTCTTATTTTTTAAATCTAGTAAATTTCCATTTTCATCTGTGATACTCATTTTAATCCGAGAAATTCCTGTATTGGAATTATTAACTTCATAAAAGATTAGTTTATCAAAAATTTGAACAATTTTACAAATGTATGAATAACATTTGTAGAATGATTATTAATTTGCATACCCTCAATTATACTACAGTGAAAATAAATATGATCAGATAAGTATTCAGTGTTTGAATGAAGGGGACCAACTTGCCATCTTTCTTCATATAATTTTGGTTCAAATCCTAAAATTTTATAAAAATGACTTTCAGTTAAATCAATTTTATAATTTTCTGCTAATTTAATAGTAAATTTATTTTCTTCTATTTGTCCAGTTTGAATAGGAGATACATATTTTTAAAATTTTTCTTCTTTTTCCTTATGTGGTAAATTGGGGTACTCATCAAATAGTAAAAATTGAATACGAATGTTTAATATCTTTAAAGTATAAAAACCACTGGGTATTACAATTTTTATCCATTCGTTTCCATCCCAAGAACTAAATATATTATTTTTATAAAATCCACTGATGTTGTCCCAAAAAACTTCAATGCAAAACTCTTGTAAAGCAATTTTTGAAAAATGAAGAGATTTTGATAATTCAACAGTAAAATCCTGTGAATGCTCTCTTGCTTTCAATATAAAAGTTTTCATTTATTTAGCTTTAATTGTTGATGGTAAGTATTTTAAAATTTTTTGCGTAATAAATAGAGATGTATTACTTGTATTGAAAAGAATTTAAGCCATTTTTCTGAATTTTATCAATATAAGATTAATATATTACAAAGTTTTTGCAAATCTTGTGACAAAATTAATAAACATAAAAAATTAATTTGTGAACGTGGAAAATCTTATACAAAACTTCATTTACGCAGACATTTAAGGAGTCTTTATCATATCAAGAGAAGTCAAAGTGCTTTAAAAATTTTTCCTATATAAATGGAGCAGCTCAGATTGAGTGAACTTCGATCTGCTGTGAAAAAGTTGAATCTCAAGCAGACTAAAGGGTCTAAAAAGAATGAATTAATAAAAATATTAACATGTAAAAAAAAAGGCGATTATACACATATTTTAGTCGATTTATTAAATATAGATGTAACAGATTATTTAAATAAAAAAACAGAGAATTTATTGAGAAACTTAAAAAATGTAATAAAATTTAGAAAATATGACTCTTTTAATTTAAAATATGACGACAAAACAAAAAATTTTAAATCAAAAACATCACAGGAAGAGTCACGTCCTAATGATTTAAGAGGACTTTTTTTTTTAATCCTGATGAGTTATATATCAAAAGAACACAAAACAATTTATCAAACATCTAAAAAAAAAAGAAAAGAAGAAGTAAAATTTAAAAAATATTAGATTTCTACAATTTGAAATTTAATAAAAATACTAATAAATTCGAACCTAGAGATGGTAAAAAAAGCTCAGAAGATTATAATCTAAAAAAGTCTTTAAACCAGATTATAAAATTATACATTATGATGTAAATTTATAAAAAGACATGGTGTCTGGAAGAAGAACTACAGAGTCATAGCATTAAGAGATTTAATGCGGAAAAATAAGACACAAAGTTGATATTATTGCCCATAGTCCAGGACTCATTGAACCTTTTCATCCTCATATGATGCCCACTCAAGATGCATTTGAAATATATCTAGATGTTTTAAATCATAGAATTGAATATAAAGAATTGGGTATAACAGAATGTTCATTTCAATTTACTGTAGTTGAGTTACCAGAAGGAGGTAGTTTATTTAAAACTGTTAAAAGAAGAAGATATATCCAACAAAAGAAGTATCTGTCAGATTAAAAATAATGATATTTGTTTAGCTAGATCCATAATAACAGCTCTAAGTATTCAGAATCCTGATCATTTATGTGAAAAATTAACTAAAAATGATATTACATATATTAAAAAAGGAAGACTATTACAAAAAACATTAGCTGTCAAACTACATGAAATGTGTGATATTCCTTTAGATGTATGCAATTTAGATGATGTTAAACATTTTGAAGAATTTTTAGATATTCAGATTACTATATTTTGCAGACAAAATTTTAATCAAATATTATACAGTGGAGAAAATAGTATTGTAGGTATATATATATTTATAAAAACAGAAGTCACTTTGATGTTATTACTTCTGTTACAGGCTTTTTAGGAAAACATTATTATTGTCATCATTGTAAAGTGAGTTATGA
This sequence comes from Stegodyphus mimosarum, assembly GCA_000611955.2. Lineage (NCBI taxonomy): Eukaryota > Metazoa > Arthropoda > Arachnida > Araneae > Eresidae > Stegodyphus > Stegodyphus mimosarum. The sequence continues at coordinate 282,105 of KK117199.1, forward strand.
TAAACACAATGTCCTCTAAAATGCAACAGATGTTTTGTAGAAAATAGTAATTGTGAAGGTGAAGAAATATATTGTAATGATTGTTTTAGATACTTTAAAGGTAAAAAATGTTTTAAAAATCATAAAATTAATGTCTGTGGTATGCTATGGAAATGTCCAAACTGCAATAAGTATATTTCTAAAAAAGATAGAGATCCAAAGGAACATCAATGTGGTGACTTTTTCTGTAGAAATTGCAGAGATTCGGTTCCAAAAGAACATAAATGCTATATGAAAAATGCATAAGCTTCAGGAGGATTGTGTGAAAACATTTGTATTAAACAGGATAAAAGATGGTGTATTGCATGCTTAGATACATGTGATAAAGAAAGTGATAAATGTAAAAAAGGATTTACAGAAAAATATATGTTTTTTGATTTTGAACCCAATCAAGAAACAGGTAATTATGAAGTTAATTTAGTAATAAATCATGATTTTAATGGTAAAGAGACTATATTTAAAACGGTTGAAGAATCTTGTGATTTGTTATTTGATAAAAAAACATAGAGGTTACACTGTATTAGCTCATTATGAAAAAGGATTTGATTTTCAGTTTTTAGCTAAATATTGCTTTAAACACCATATTAAGGTATCTACGATATATCACGGCAATAAACTCATATATATGAGAGCAGTGGAATATAATATAAGATTTATTGATTTTACTCTCAAACCTTTGAGAGATTTTCCTAAAACATTTGGATTAACAGAATTAGCTAAAGGATACTTTCCCTATTTATTTAACACATCTAAAAATCGAAATTATGTAGGAAAATATCCAGATAAATATTATTATGGTTATGATACTATGATCTTAAGCCAGAGACAACCCTTTGATAAATGGTATGATTCTGTAAAAAATGATGTTTTTGATTTTCAAAAAGAAATTATAAAATACTGTTGGTCTGACATAGATATCCTGAGAAAAGGATGTTTAGAATTTAGAAAAATATTCTTAACAATAACTGATATTGACCCATTCAAATACATTACATTAGCCTGCATATGTATGGCTATTTATAGAAGTAAATTCTTAAAACCAAATATCATTGCTATAGATGAAGATATAACCATAAAAGATCATTATAGTAAAAAATCAATTGCTTGGTTAGATTATCTATCGCATAAGTATAAAATCAATATACAACATGCTTTCAATGGAGGAGAGAAGAAACTGATTATAAATGATAATACTCTTAAAGTAGATGGATTTTATGAAAATACAGTTTTTCAGTTTCATAGATGTTACTGGCATGGATGTACAAAATGTTTTACTGAAAGTCAAGTAAATATGCATAAAGAGGTATGTATGAAAGATTTATGTGAAACAACAATAGAAATTCAAGACGAGATAAAAGAATCAGATTATGAACTCATTGTAATATGGGAATGTGATTTTGACAACGACAAAGAAATTAAAAAATATATCAAAAATGAATAGAAAAGAGAGTTTCTAGAACTTTTAGATCTACAAGATGCATTTACGGGAGGTAGATGTGAACCTACAAAATTTAGATATATAATGAAAAAGGTAGATATATCGATGTTCGTTCACTTTACCCGACTGTTAATTATTTCGACTACTATCCAGCCGAACATCCCCTTAAAGTTTATAACCCTGAAAAATTTGACAATAATTGGTACAGTTTGATTAAATGTAAAGTAGTTGCACTTAGAAAATTATATCATCCTGTACTACCTGTTAAAGAAGAAAAATTGGTATTTTCATTATGTAAAACATACTCAAAACCCTTCAATGTAAACATTTTAAAACTACTGTAGAAAAAAGAAAACGTGAAGAATGTTATGAAATAAGAAATAAAAAATGCAAACATAATTATTAAGAAAGAAGTTTTATCGGAACTTGGGCAACTGAAGAAGTTTAATTAGCTATTGAAAAAGGATATAAAATTTTAGCTATATATGAAGTTTGGCACTTTGAAAATAAAACAAAAGGATTCATTCAAGGAATATGTTAAAATGTTTTTGAAAATTAAATTAGAAACCGATAATAAATGGTCTACACAGTATGAAAGTAAAGAAGAATATAAAAGATTTATTTAAAAAAAAATTAGGTATAGAACTAGACAAAATAGAAGAAAATCCAGGTATGAGATATATATAGCTAAAATTTATTTAAATTCATTATGGGGTAAATTTGGCCAAAAGAGAAATATGAAAATTACCAAATATATTGTGGAATTGGAAGAATTTTATAAAATCAAATTAAATGATAAAATTAAAGATTTAAATATGGTATTTATGAATGAAGATTGTATAGAAATGACTTATAAGATGAAAGATCATTTTGTAAGAAATAACTTTAATACAAACATGTATATAGCTATTTATACTACCAGTTCAGCTAGAATAAGACTCTATAAAATGTTGGATGCATTACAAGATAAAGTACTTTATTATGATACAGATTCTATAATTTATATTGATGATGGTTTCAATAAAGTAAAAACGGGTTGTATGTTAAAAGAATGGTCAGATGAATTAGGAAGCGACGAGGTTTTTATCAAATCATGGATATCAGGTGCGTCCAAAGATTATAGTTATATTTTAAATAATGGTAAAGGACTTGGAAAAGTGAAAGAATTTAAAATGAGTCATGAAACTGAAAACAAACTCAATTTTGATGAAAGAAATAGAACAATAACAGGAAAAACTAATTACATAGACGTACAAATTAGTCAATTTAAAATTAAAAAAGATAGAGATATCAGAGTCAATAATATGAATAAAAAATATACATTCAGTTTTGATAGAAAAAAAAAGAATTTTAGATAAATATGATACTGTACCCTTTGGATATTAATTCAAAGGGTAATAATTAAATTTTTTACTAATAAATGGAAAATCAATTAAGAAGATTACATTACATATTAAAAGAAGAATATAACAATTTATGTTGTAGGAAATCAAGTCCTGACGACTCAACTCTCAATTATATATAATATGTATTTGATAAATATGATATTGAAATTGAAAAATTTAAAAAAATTAATTGATATGATTTCCCATAATTTGGAAAAATTGAAGGTTGCCTGGAATATTGAATTCAAAAAGCATTAAAAAATTATCCTACATAAATAGAGATGGAGGAATTTAATAAACTTAAAGAGTTTATCCAAAAACATTAAAATTGAAAGATTTAGATCCTGGACATTAATGATGTGATTTCACTGAGAAAAATTCCTTCAAAGTATGGAGATTGTGTCATTATTAAATTAGGTACGGGTAATGAGCCAAAAGAATATTATCTTTCCAAAAAACATGGAGAACTTTCTGATAAAGCAATAAATCAAATTAATGATGGAAACTATGCATTTCATTATAAAAGAATCAATGACGGACAATATGTCTATAAATTAAAAAAATTAGAATAACTGAGAAATATTTCCCATCCTTGCAATTTTTCAGGATGTCCTGCATTTCTTTCATTTTGTCTTAAATTTTAATATTTTTATGTTTTTCAGATTTTTTAAAGAATGAAAAAAAAAAGGGAGAATTAAAAAAAAATGTGGAAGAATATTATGTTTTGGTGAATATCTTATATCTTTTCATTCAAAAAGGTTTTAAAATAGCAACCTAAGTCCTAAAATTAAGGTGTCCCATAGTATAGGACATAGACTGCTAGTACATGACATTGCAGTAGGCTTCTCATTAACCAGGGACAATGTCTGCAGTTAATGCAACAGCAGTAGTAAGTAGAAAGTTTATGTGCTGTTTCTTAATTTTACTGAACTGATGATGTTTTGCTATAATCCCGTTTACATAGCATAATCGAAAAGAGAAAAAAGAAATAAGATAAAAAAAATCTTACATTGGTATAATTTTCTTACTACTTTTACATGGAGTATTACATGATTGCTCTGTTTTAGGTAGAGACTGCTGCACCTAAAACAAAGAAAATTTGTATTTAAATTATCATCAGCAAAAATTTTTAACACAGATATTAATTAAATTTGATAATTCAAATTACTGTTAGTTAATAAAGTAATTAATTCAACATAATAATATTCATCAGGACCACTCGATGCAAGTGCTTAAGGTTATGATTTGCACAAAGACATCTGACCATAAAGGCTGCCACTTCAAGAAAGTATACGATAATAAATTTTTACACCAAGCCATTAACTGGAAATTAAAACTTTACAATATAAATTGCATTATCACTGTCTGATTAAAGAGCATATTTTATTAGTCTTCATGAGGGGCCAAGCACATAAAAAGGTAAATTTGAAGCTTTCCTGGTGTCAATACTGTATTAAAGGATATCAGATGCTTCTTTTTCATTCTTTCTCCTCAGGCAATTTATCTTTATCCAGCACTGCCCATGACTTCACTCAGGCATTTAAAAAAGAAGGAGGGGCAACATGGGCATTTTTAGCCTTTTTTATTTCTGCAACTGATGTACTTAAGAGTACATATTTATATTACAGACACAAATGTAAAATGATTGAAAATTATTCCTTTAACAAAATGAAGTTGAATGGATTGACCAATTTGTCAAGATTCTGTATATTTTTCATCTACAAATGCAGAGCATAAAAATTAAAGAGAAAAAGCGGAGTACAATGCAAAAGTTTCCCTTGATTCTGCTAGCTTAGGCAAACAGTGTCTAACAAAGACAATGAGAGAGATACAGAATAGTCACGTTTTCTCCTTAGTAATTACTTGATTATTCCCCCACCAAAGAATGGGTGCCTTAGCCAATTTATGCAATCCAAGAAAGAAAGAATAAGAGCATTCAGCTGTTTGTCATAATTAACATAACTAGGATAGTAATATTATTGTAAATTAATGGTAAATATTGGCATAATTACTGTAAATATTCAGAAAAAATTGAAAGTTTTGTTTCAAGCAAGTAAAATTAATAACTACTGTTATAAATTTAACAAAACAGAGTGATGGCTAAATGAATTTCGGACTTTAATCAGCAAAAAGTAAAGAAACTTTACGTACGTCTTATTATTTATATAAAAACTTTAGAATGACAGAAATAACAGTGATGCCAGAAGCATAAAACATAATAATACAACAGAACAATGATGCCACTAAAACTGCATATAACATCAATTAAATGCTCGATTCTCAACAACTACTTCCTTTTGTACTCTCATACAAGAATCAGATGGAATGAGTTTAGTTACAGGAATACACTAACCTAGGAATGCACAATCTGTGGCCCGCTGAAACCTCTTCAGAATTTTGTTGCGATTTGACATATTGGTTGTCTCTAGAAGGGATTGTGAGCAGAAAAAATTTTGTCGCTTCCCCCTTCATTACTTATTCTTCACTTCGAGAGTTTGGCACTGCACCAAGTTCCTGGCGCCAAACAAAGCACATTTCACTGTCTGAATCCGAAAACTGCTCCTCGCCTGCAGCAGTTTGAGTCTCTTGCAGGGTAAGACTATCTTATAGACCTGCCTAGCCTGTACAGCCAACACCTTTAGAAGAAACCTGAAGTCTGGTATGACGTAGCACAAGTGTGTTTTTGCACGCATGCACTAGTAAAAAGGGAGAGAAAAATATTTGCTCGGATCTGAAGCGCTGCATTCATTTGAAAAGCGTTGCACTTTTGACTTCGTGAATATACATTATTTTATCACATGTGTGTTTTTTCTTTTCGAAACCATTAAAAAGTTTCAAGTTTTGAATATTTTATTTTTTTAAATATTATTTTAAAAGATGAACCAACGTAGAATTTTTGTAATTTTTGTTCCATGTGGTTTTGATATTTGCCATGATGAATGGACCCAAAATAAAAAGAAAGCGGACGATAATAGGAAATTTTCGGAGGCCTGAACTTTGAAATACTTTTTTGTGGAGCACGATAATAGAATTACTTGCTTGATATGTGATTTTACAATTAGTGTTTGCAAGGAGTATAATATTAAGTGACACTAAGACATGAAACACTCAACATTTTTAAAGCTTCAGGGAGAGAATCGAAATCGTAAAATCAAATTTTTCCACTGTTCTCTCGTTGCACAAAGGAATATATTTACAAAGGCATTGTCACAATTAGATAACTGTGTTGAAGTTAGTTTGGAAATTGCAGCTTTAATTGCTAAAAGTGGCCACCCATTTACTGATGGCGATTTTGCAAAGGAGTGTATATTGTTGGCGTCCGAGAAAGTATGTCCTGAAGCTATGCAGAAATTTAGAAATGTGAGTCCCAGCAGAATGACAATTCAAAGAAGAATTGAAAATTTATCTGAGGATGTTACTGAACAACTGCAGAATGCTGCCACCAAATTTAAGTACTTTTCTCTAGCAGCTGATGAGTCAACAGATATTACTTCAACAGCTCAGTTGCTTTTGTTTGTTAGAGGAATTTCTGAAAATTTTGAAGTAACTGAAGAACTTGTTGGAATGAGTTCAATCAAGGGGTGAGCAACTGGAGCTGATATTTTATCCTCTGTTTTAAATTTGTGTTCTGCACACAATTTTGATATTAACAAACTTGTTAGCATTACTACTGATGGAGCTCCAACCATGATTGGAATTCAGAATGGCATGGTGAGTCAGTCTACTGAGAAACCATTTGGGCGATAGAGGAAAAGATTTGCTTGGGTATCATTTTATCATACACCAAGAGCAGCTATGTGTTAAAGAACTAAGATTTGACCACCTAATGAAGGTAGTGAGTGATACAATCAATTTTATTTGTTCACATGCTTTAAATCACAGGCAATTTAAGGAAATCCTAGAACACACAGCTGTACCACATAGTGATCTCATATATTACTCTGAAGTACAGTGATTGAGCTGTGGAGAGACTTTGAAAAGGTTTGCTGATTCGATTGATGAAATAATACTATTCCTTGAAGAAAAAGACAAGCAAACCATCATTAAAGGAACCATCATTCAAGTGTGACTTAGCAATTTTAGTTGATGTGACAACCCAGCTGAATGACCTAAACAAAAAATTCATGAGAAAAAACAAATTACCAATCAACTGGCCAATGCAGTATCTGCTTTAAAACTAAAACTCCAGTTGTTCTCAAAGCAACTTGGCTGTCAAAATTTTGTCAATTTTCCTTACCTGAAGAAACTAAAGGAAAATTTTTCTGATAAACAACTGGATTATTCAGATCAAATAAAGATGCTGCTTATTTCATTTGAAAAGCAATTTACAGACTTTGAGTTGCATAAGATTAAATTTAAACTGTTCAGTGATCCATTTTCTGTTGTAATCGAAGAAGCTCCAGAAGCTGTTCAAACGGAACTCATTGATTTACAAACTTCTGATTTATGCAAATCCAGATTCCGTGATTTAGACAGTCTTGACTTTTATAAAACTCTACCTGCTGAATTTTTGCATTTAAAAAATAATGCAAGCAGATATGCTACCATGTTTGATAGTGCTTATACATGTGAACAAACATTTTCACTTATGAATCTAAATAAGTCAAAATTAAGAAATAAACTGACAGACCAGTACTTGCCATCTGTCTTAAGAATATCAACAACTAACTTTCAACCAAATATATCAAAAATTATAGATAAAATTCAGTCTCAACCATCACACTAATATATTTAAGTGTGGCTATTTGTACACATTTTTATTAAAATACTTATGTATTAAATTACCATGCACAAGCCTAAGCTGTATTTTTTTTCCAAACTGAACTAGTTGTTTAGAGTGTGTTGGCCTTAGTAGCACATGCAAGGGGAAAGGGAAACCCCTTTATCTCCTTGCTTACATACATATATAATGGTCTCCAGTTTAAATTTGATATGGTACATGCCTGAATTGCAAATTTAGCCACTTATTGCATTGACTCCCACCCCCCAAAATTTTTTCATTTGCTATTGGCCCTCGGCAACCTTTTCATTTCTGTTAGTGGCCCTTCTGCGAAAAAGGTTGTGCATCCCTACACTAACCCTTTTCTTTTTACAACTCTGAGAGAATCTAAGAATCTGTATAGCAAGCAAAATTTGTTCTTAAACATTTCTGCAAGAACTGTTTTTGTGATACAGTTTCAAGTGTCAACTTTCTTAATTTTTATTTGAATTTAATTGCTTGTCATTTCTTTATCTGAGAATAATAATTGAGTTCACTGATTTGCTGTTGACCATACTTACCCATATTTCTTATTTTTTGTGTTTTGTCAGAAGAAAACTACTTATTTACTTGCTAACGGAAAAGAGTTGTCTAACTACGGCAATAATTTGATACAGTTAGATTTTCTTTATTTCGGGTAAAAAAAAATTTAGCAATCATTTCTAAAACAACTTTAAAGGGTTTTTACCCTCAGCCACAGATTTCTGCCATCACATGAACTCCATTAAGTATGACTTCAAAATGGTGTCTTGCTGTATCCCAATGTTTCTTATTCCATCATTTTGAAGAATCTCATACCTGCTCGATATTTTGTACGTATACCCCAGAATTTTGAATCATAATATTGAATTTGTGATTCACTTTGAAAAGCTCGAAACCAGCTTTATGGAATTCTATTTCACAGGCAGCCTAGGAATTTGAACAAATGTTTGTTCCTATTTTGATATTTTCTTTGACTGCATTTAACAAAGTCGCAGCTTTTTGACCAGGCGCTGTAACAAGAAAGATTTCTTTAGTTTCCCAGCAAATACTGCCGAAAATAAACTGGGGCAGCAGAATGTGTTGAACGTTACTTTTTCTTTACAAGAATAGGTTTTCATCAATCTCTACGACTAAAGCTTCACCATTTATTTTTTTATTTTCCTGACTCTTAAATTTTATAGATGCATATTTTCCTGAAATAACTGTTCCAATCTATAACATTAGTATCAGCCATGTTGAACTGTTTCATGCAAAATTTTACTGATGTCATTTCCTTAAGACTAGCATTAGATGAATCTGGTGGTAGTAAAAAAACAGCAATCTACTTATAGCAAATCAGTTGCCGACTCACATTCCCACAGATTCCATGTCTTTTAAACATCGCCCTGCACATTTCGATTCCTGAATAAGACTTCACTTTATGCAAACTGGAACATTAATGATTACTGCGCAATATATTGTACTTTTTTGAGAAATAATAGCCTAACTAAACCTTCATTGTTTGGCAGATTCCATACTCATGACTGAACTATAAACTCCAGATAAAGAACTCCATTCTTAAAACTTAGTGACATCATACACTTGCAACAGTGATTAATTTGCATTATAGTACTGCAGTTGGCAACCATTTGTTCATTTTGGCATTTTCTCTGTTAATAAATAAGCACTGAAAATTTTCATAATTTTCCCACAGCAAATATAAGTATTTTTAGACAACCTAATAATTTAGTGACATGACTGAAGCGTACACATTTAATAATAATATTTTATACCTTGAATTCCAGCAATTATTTTGAAACATAGTTAAAGAATTTCAAAAACTTTACTTTCTCTGCGGGAACTGTTATTTTGAGCATTATTAAAAAAAAGCCATTGTTATTATAGTACATAAAATAATTATAAATATTCGAAATAGATATGACTCAGATTTATTTATAGAAAAATTTAAATCTTTGTGTTAACTAACAGACAAATTATCAGTATTTCAATGTCTAAAAAATTAGCAGCATTTCTATGCAAATGTTGTTAGTTTTTTAGACATTCATTTTCAGGGCACTGCTGTCACAGACATCCAAGCCAATGATCTACTTGTCATTATGAAGAGTTAGCTTCAGAATATATATATAAATATTATGGTATCATTTGTTTTGGGTGACAGACAGCCGATGTTCTGATTTGATTGAACACTTTTAACTTCCAAGTTTTTGCAGTAGATGTCGCTTAATCCTATTATTCAGATATTGTTATCAGTCTCATCCATTTGTATACAGAAACATGAAAGCTACTTTGCTCATTGTAATCAACAATTTGGTTAATATGTGCTAAAATATAGAATAATTTTTTTAATTGAAAATGAAGTTGCCAGATAAGATTAAAATAGAGTATAAAAAATTGCCAAGTGACAGAGGAATGTTGACAAATAAGGAATTAACCCTCTGAATGTACTCTGCCTCCTTTCTTTCCAATACATATCCAACCTGAAATCAAATAGATCTACAGCTGGCAGATATTTTCATAGAAAGCTATTCGTCTATATGAAATTTTATACTCATAACCTTTGGAGGTTTAAGTCATTGAACACCTTGGTTGTAATTTTAATTAAACATTAAAATTAATCCCCCCCAAAAAATCCTTAGTTTGGAGTAGATTTTTGAAAGCAATCACACACAGGTCCCTCTTCTTCAGGAGGCAGGAAATAAAAGAGATCTGCAAAGTTTCATAAACTCCCCCTTTTCCTTGCCCCTGATAAAAAATTCATGAAAACATGTACTAAAGTTGCTTTTTCTGCCTATTTTTAATTTTACCTTGGCACGTTCTCCTTTAATGAGAAATGCCTCTAATAATATTAACATTAGAGCTATAGCATCGGTCAAATAATTTCCAGACATGTTATGAGCAGTTCATAAATAAACTTTTTTTTTTTCATTAAAAACACTGTGAATTGCTCAAAAACAATTTTTGTCTTTTCCTGATTAAAATACTGTGAAAGTACTTATTTATATGTTTTGGGTTATATTTATATTAAATTATTTAAATTCCATTGCTATTTTGAAGAGCACTTTTTTTCTCATCATTTAATATTATCAAAATAGTCGTAGACAAATGTGATCACATTAAATGGCACTTACTGTAATTAGTTTTATTATAGAGGCAATCATTGCAATGAGATACTACTTATCTTTCCTGCTAAAAACTAATCTAAAGGATACTGAAAATTGTCAAATTTCAGTTCCTTTGTTCTCGAAGTTAAAGATGCTTATTCCTCAAATCAGTTACAGTAAAAGTACTTGAGGACTTGCTAGCTTACGGGAATGAATTATACCAGGAAATATTTTCTAAAGGAAACTGGCTCATATTCATGTCACTTATTTGAAAAACCATGAAATACCAATCTAGCCAGCCGAAGATTCAAATTCCTGCCAAACAATTCAGTTGCTTTATCTACTGGTGTGCAAATGAAATGAAAAGTCAGCAGAACATAGTGTAATGTTAGGTAAATCTAGATTTTCAAGCAGAGTTTTAGAAATGTGATTTTAGATTAAGAGTTTAGTAGCTCAAATATATTTTTTAATAGTTTCACATTAAAAAAAACTTTAAAACAAAACATGTAGATTTCTTTATTATTTATTTATGCAAGCCTATAATGTAGTTTAACGAAGCATTATTGCATAGTTATGTTTCCTTACCTAAGGTTATGCATTTGTTATCTAACTACATTAACAAGATCATCCCATTTACTATGTAATATAAAAAGAAATTTATTGATATACACTAAATTTTATAAATACGAGAGGAAAATGCACAGTAAATTTTGATCAGCAAACATAAAAATTTATATAAAACATTTCTTCTTTATATTACGTCAGTATTTAAATTCTACAGTAGCTCAGTTCTTGAACTTTTCAGTTCCCAGGGAGACTTAGACAGAATTATGTATCAAGTGAAAAGAAACAGTATAAAATGGAAAAAAAAAAAGGACATTAATTGGGTATGTGATCCCGCCCTCATCTGTATATAAAGTTTACACCTTGTGACCATGCTTTCAATTAGGTGGTCAACCACCGCAGAATTAAGCAATCGCCATTCTTCTTGTAGAGCAGTTTCCAGCTCAATAAGAGTGGCTGGAGGTGGGAAACGTGAAGATACAGCCCGGCCGTGAGCATCCCAAAGATTTTCAGTGGGATTAAGGTCGGGCGAATATGCTGGCCATGCCATACGTGCAATCCCTTCATTCTCCAGGTAGTCATCGATAATGTCAGCTCTATGGGGACATGCGTTATCATGCATTAAAACAAAACTAGGGACAACTGCTGCAGCGTACAATCTCACAATGTGTTCTAGGACTTCATCTCGATACTGGACAGCTGTCAAAGAACCCAGTTTAAAGATGTGCAGGTCGGTACGGTATCCTAATGAAATCCCTGCCCACACCATAACGCGTGATGTTTTGGGACTGACTGTGTGTTCGTTGTCCACGTTATATCCTTATACACTTGTCATCTGGCTCCAGAGCAAATCTTGACTCGGTTAAAATGCGCTTTAGCCCACTGCTTGGCGATGTTTTGAAAATCGCCAATTCGGCGCGTTTCTGCGAAACGTCTTTGCAATTAATTGCAACCTTCCCGACACGCTCCGCAAAAACCTATTGTAAACAAAACATAGAATTCTAAAGCATAAATTAGTATGGAAACTGTTGCCACAAAAAGATAATAAAATAATATGCAAAACGAACATTACGATCATTAAAATATTTGTCAGTTAGGTTTAAATTAATTATTTACATTTTATGTTGTAATACTTACACATTTTATGCCGTTACATAACCTTCCCGACACGCTCCGCGAAAACGTAACCAAAATGGCATCCAAGAAAGAAGGAATTTTTTTTAAAAGGGCATTAAAATTACAAACGATACCATGTACACACCGTTCCGTTTTAACTTAAAAAAAAATCTGAGAATTGCACAATGTAGGCAACGTACACAAATGAACAAAATAAGCTAAAATAACGAAAATAAATTACAAGAAAATGCCATGTGCACAGCGTTCCTTTTAAACTTAAAAAAAACTTCAGCGAATTGCACAATGTAGGCAACGTACACAAATCAACAAAATAAGCTAAAATAACGAAAATAAATTACAAGAAAATGCCATGTGCACAGCGTTCCGTTTTAACTTAAAAAAAACATCAGCGAATTGCACAATGTAGGCAATGTGCACAAATCAACAAAATAACCAGCTTTCATACACCAATCAATCACCGCACGTTTCCCTTGCACTTCCAATAAAGTAATAAATGCACATGTACATTCACTCACCTCTCTCAGCATCACAGCTAAATCCATAACGACTTGGTAATTAGCGAAATATTCGTACGAAAATAGCAAACACTCAATAGAAAAACACCGCATTCAAAGAATAAAACGAGAACTGAAATAACTACTCAAATTAACACGTAAGAATTTCGAATAAACCGCTACGTCATCTCACATTACCAATAAAACCGTTCTTTATAAAATAGGAAATACGCATGCATGAAAACTACATGTTTCCGTAGCTTCAAAATACCCAGTCAGCCATGTTCGCGGATATACGGAGTTACCCATGTTGGCGCGTTTATTGCTCATTCAAAAACAATCGCCGCCAAGCAGTTTGCTAAAGCATATTCCAACCCTTGACTCATCAGTAAACATGACATTGCCCCAATCACACATATTCCAACTGACATGTTCCCAGCACCACTGTAATCCTGCCCCTCTTCAATGGACGGATAGAGGAACATAAACTCGAGGTACCCGAGCGTACAGTCATTCACATGTAATCTTCGGCGTACAGTAGCTGCAGATATCGTCTTACCAATGGATGCTGTTAATCATAGATGTCATACGTGTGGAGGTCACTCTGCGATTCTGCTTGGCCACAATAGCAATATATTGATCTTCTGCAGGGGTTGTAACTCTTGGGCGACCAACTACGGACCTTCGGGCAACTATCTGTGTGGTTTGGAATTGTTTCCATAAACATGAAATTACAGAACGATGAACGCCAAAGAAAAGAGCAACATCTGTGATCGACTGTCCTGCTTCAATACGGCAGCGCTCAGAATCTTCCATTCGTCTTCTGGAAGTCATAGAAACACGTATGTTTTGAAAACAAATTGTATGAAAGTTTTAAACACTTTCTATCAGCACTTACAATCAATTTCTGTAACCCTTCATAAAGCTGTTCTTATAAGATTGCCTTTTTTGCGCTATTTCTTGACATGAAAGCTTGATTGGCTGTTACCTAACATATTTGCATACTTCCATCTACCTCTGTAGCGAATTTCATCCTCTTCAATTCTGATTGGCTTCCGGAAATTAGCATTTTCCTCTCCGTGCTTAACTTTTGGAAGTGAGTATATATTATTTAAACTATGAATGATCCTTTCAGGAGAGAATGGTTTGGAAGTTAAAGAGACTGCAAAGAATCACGAAGGTTACTTATATCTAAGTGTTCTTCTTGATCAGACTTTAACTAATATTTGGCACTTTTATTCACTGTAATAATCCATATCAGATAAGCAGACTTATGACAATGATCAGTCAAGAGTAAATATATGAACTTCTGCACTTAGGAGGAAAAATTTCCATGTGCTTATGAATTATGAAATCACAAATAAAATTACAGAAAAGTTTAGGAATTTAATGCAGTTCAAGTAGATGAATTTAATTCCAAAAGAAACACAAGGCTTCATGAAAATATGAAATTTTTGAAAAAAAAAAATCGTATTTTACGAATTTGAAAATTTTTGAATAAATTTAAATGAACATACCTACCTATACTGAGAATGGCAATTACCTATACTGAGAATGGCAATTACCTATCTAATAGGGATGAGTCTAAAGCACACTAATGGGGCTGTTATGTAAAAAAGGTTAGAAAAAATAAATACATGCATTTTTATGAAATTCAACGCAAAGGTAAGTATGTCAGAATTACAAACTTAATTCTAACAATTGAAAATCTGTTAAAATGCTATAGTTGCACATCTCGTTAACGTATTTTTTGGAAAATAAGAATTGCAATAATTTTTTCTGTTCATACAAGGATTTATACTGATGAGTTAAAAATCTTATCAAAAGCAAATATCACAAATTTCATTTTCAGTCAATCAATCTTTTAAAGGTCATTGAAATTTTGAACTTGTCCCAAACAGTTTCCTAATCCCAAAAGAAGGGTACTTGTTGCAACCACCTTAGTAGAAGTCACTAAAATGTCAGAATATGCCAAACACTGATAACCATACACATAATCATTCTTGAGGCAACTTACAGCTAATTATCCTTCCATCAAGCAATGTTGTCATTTTTGTATGCATTCGTTTTGTTTTCGTCCAAGCTTTAATGATTTTTATAGGGAAATCATCATATTTTCCCCTTAAACTCAATTTTAAAATATGCACTTATGAAGTGTGCTAGCAACAGATAAAACTGCAGCAATATTTCTACAAGACTTCATCATTTTCCTGCAAAAGGGGGAATAATAATGATAAGCATTTGGTAGACAGCTGGTGTAAAATGCCAGAATTATGCTATTCTCTGATTTTTTTAAACGAAAACAGATTGTTGCACCCATGAAGGAAACAACAGCACAATATATTTTAATTTTAATGCACAATATTATTTTATTTAATAATTAAAATTCGAATCTTAAATTCCTAAAGTGTATTTTCTTTTGATATGAGGATGTCTGCCGACTTAACGATAAATATCAATACTTTAGGAATCATTTAAAAAAAAAGTTACAAACATTGCCAACTTGTACAGAATAAGCAACTTTTACATTTCATCTGAAAAAAATCACCAAATTGTGCCAAGGTGGTTGTGTTAATATGTAAAAACCTTCAAAAGTAGCATAAATGAATTTTTATGTAATTCAGATACATTTCATTGACCTTCCTCTACAATATCAAAATAAAATATTACTTTTTTTACGCACTTATGATTCAGATTAATACCTTAATTTCAGATGGAAAGCATCTGAATTTCTGAGAGGTCTACCAGCTTCTCAAGCTTAGAAACACTTTTTGTTTTGAATACGTTAAGTAATGTGAATAGTACATTACATTTGTGGCAACAATTAAACTTCATCAAAAGTTGGTATAGTAACAATAAGGTTAGAACATCAGATTGTTTTATATTTTTACCTTCACAGATTGCATCTTCATTAATGTTCCCTTTCTCTACATACATATGCTCAGGTTCTAAATAAATGAATATGCTTTTAAATACTAATCGAGTCATAAATTCGAGAACTTGTCACACATTTCAAAGTAATTTATTCAGAAGTGATATTTGATGACAATCTCTATATTATGTTGTAATGCTGAACAATGACAAGCTGGAAACCAGTTAACAACCTTAATGGTCGCCAATTCTTAAAAAGAGTAAGATCAATAATTTATCTTACAATTTTTAACTGTTCAGCTTTGGTGCATTGCTTTTGTGCATATTTAATTCCATTTAATAAGTTTTTTGAAAGAGTTCCTTTCTGTGCATCCTTCATTTTAGGAAAATAATCCAGAATTATGGTTCATACTATTAGAATCCAATTTTAATTTATCTGATATCACATCAGATCGTCTGATGAAATTACAGCTTCATCAAGAGAACAGAGACAGGCAGAAAGCTCTTGTAGGGCTAAATAGATGGCCTCGACTTCACCATCAAAGTGGGTTGTATGGGAACCCACATGTAGGTAAAAGGAAAACAGATCACAGAAGATGCCAGCACTAGCACTCTGGGTGAAATCCAAAAGGGAACCATCAGTATAAACATGAAGTCACTCACTAGGAGGATAACGAGTATTAATGGTTTCCAAAGTGATGGCACGAAGAGCAGTTGAGCATAGGTCGCTTTTCCTCACATTCAAGGTCAAGTCTAATCTGACATCGAGAACCAAACTCCAGTGGATTTAAATGAAATAACAATTCATAGGCCTTGTCATTAATGGCATTATATTGAGAATTCTCCCAGACGCATTGAATGAAACCCCTGAGTCTTCAGATTGCGTGCTCTGTCAGAATTGTATTCATGCCAAAAAGAAATATTTGGGAGTCTAACAAGTCTATTATATAGAATAGTTGCATTCTTCCGCACCATTAAAACATATTAGACGAACCTTTTAAATTTCTTTATAAATAAAAAAATTCCTTTCTATAATGCTTGTCTATGTGATAAGATTCGAAACATTTTTGATATTTTCTAGGCTTTTGTCAAGGGAAAAGTAGTGAAAACAAAGGGAAGATAAACATGTTAAGAAAAAGATTCTATTATCAGAAGTAAAACATTCAAATACTATGTTTTCATTGTTCTTAGAGATGTTCTCCACAAAGTAAGAAATTCATCGCAAACTTCCTGTAAAATATATCCATTACGTGCTAATACCATGGAGACATTTTTCATTTTGTCACATTTTCCTGGAATCTTCTAGAATCGTGGGTCTATTTAATTTTGTCTTGAAGTCATTCTAAACTTTCCAAGCTGCAATGTGTAAAATCCTACAGAAAAATTACTCCTACCAATTCTGTAACAACTTAAAACCAGAAATATTTTGGAAAAAAATCAGAGGGGGAAGTGTAAAATTAATTTTATAGAGAAAACTAATGCATATTCTGAGAATTCTGAATATTCTGACACAATTACATGGGAAAGACACTTACCATGAAAAAATTAAAGGAAAACATTTTTAATTAACTACATAGCCTATTTTGCTTTTGCTAAGAACTGTTTTGCAAACTGTGCTTTAAGCACTATATCTTGCTTATTTTTCAGATTCAAAATATTGTATAAGTGGCCAAGATAAAACTTTGCAATAAGACAGTGAAAAATGAAAACGTTTTACTTTATTGGTTTTTTTTAAGTACAATTTCAATATATTACCATTATTTTAATGAAATTTATCAATGTTACAATGTTTTAAAAAAATCGTTGAAAAATTCCCAGATCTTGGAATTAAAAATTTTCTATAGAAACTGATCTTAAAATTGCCAAAATGTTGATCAGCCACCAAATTTAGAACCGTTTAATAGAAGAATTCACGTCCCCGAAAGCAAAAAGTTCTTTAAAGGCTCTTCCTTAGAAAAAATGGAGTAATTTCAAAATGCTTATGCTTCACTTCTTGCTCAGAAACTCAACTATCCCTCCACTTATATTAGAAGTAGGAACAAATTATAACCCATGAACCTGTTCACTCATTCAAAAGATCACCATATTTGTCACTGAATTGGCAAAACAAATTCCTCCAAAATGCTAATTCATACTCAAAGTGGCAGTCGTAAAAACAGACAAAAATTTCAGATGATTAAAATTAAGGACTTTTAAGGAACAAAAAACGATTCCAAAATACCTGAGGACTTTTAAGGACCATACGAACCCTGTTCTGTAGAAACTGATCCTAAAATCGCCGAAATGTTGATAAGTCGCCAAATTTCGAGCCGTTTAATAAAAGAATTCCACCCTCGAAAGCGGAAAGTTATTAAAAAGCTCTTCACCAGCAAAAAAAAAAAAAAAATTTTTTTTTGAAATGCCCATGTTTGACTCTTTGCTCAGAATTTCCAGTATCCCACCCTTTATATTAGAAATAGGAACAAATAATAACCTGTGAACCCATTCAAAAAACAATCATATTTGTCAGTGAATCTCCAAAATTATTCATCCAAAATGATAATTCACACTCAAAATATCAGTCATAAAAAGAAGATAGAAATTTCAGGTGATTAAAATTAAGGACCATCTGACAATTTTGGCTGAAATTAAGGATTTTTAAGGTCCAAAAATCTATCCCAAAACCCTAAGGACTCTTAAGGACCGTATGAACCCTGAAATAAGTGTGCACTAAAGCACAAGATATGGTCAGCTCAGTATGACTCACAAAAGAGTAATAGACTGGAATAATTAATCATCAGGGAAAAATTGGTACTCACAGCGGTCTAAACAGAGTCCTTGGTGAGAATGGAAGGCCTAATAAAACAGTAGAAACTAATGAAAAATTTCTTACATAATGCAAAAATGAAGTAGGTCAAATACTGATTATTTAGAAAAAAAAAAAAAGGGGGGGGGAGCATCAGTTTCATTAGAAATCTGCAGGAATGACTGGCCTATTTTGTTTGGATTTCTGCCAACTTTCACAGCATAATATCCAAGTATCCTTTTACCTTTTCATCTGTAAATAATTAGGAAATTATGCCAAGGTCATTGCAATAATACATAAGTACCATTTGTATTTTACAAAAATGATGTATTTCGGAGAAAAATAAAATATTTTTTCACACAAATATATGCAGTTTCTCAACATATGTTTCAAACTTCACATCTCAGATTATGAGAAAAAGTTAAACGTAAACTGGCAAGATCATTCAACAAGTTTCTAAATTAACTATAATCACCATCAACTATTAAATAACAAAATACAGAAAGTTTTGATTAAGTAAGTAGTTTGCGCATCTCTACAAAAGATTACACTAACCAAGATAAGTCCATAGAAGCTAATATAGTATCTTATTAAGATGAAACTAGCTTACGAATGTAACCAGAGCCTGTACTTAAGGAAATCTTGGATACCAATTAAGGAAACATGAAACTATAACAATAAAAGTATGAAACTGGCTGAAAACTAGGCTCATCAAATAATAATAAGAATTTTTCTAAAGGTGAAATTGATTGGAAATTTTCTAAGCCATATTATTACAGAATGTTAGCAGATGGAGGAAAAAAATTGCCAGAAGTTATTCCAATTTATTAGTATTGTTTAATCCATTCTAAGTAAGAAAATTCGGGTTTTTATTGTCATTGTAAAATATCTGGCATATTAATTATGCAATTTAGTAGTATTTAAATATGTGACTCAGTAGGGCTTCAGTAAATATACACTCCAGAGTTATACATCAACCAATTAACAATTTCTATTTTCTACCATTATGTTCCAGAAAATAACCATAATATTGATAAACGATTTTATATTCAAACTGATTATATAAACACAAGTCAACAGTCAAATTTATTACAAGTATTGAACTATGCTCATTTTTATGCACAAAAAAAAATTGGGTTGATTTGTGGATAGCCTCAAAAGATGAAGCGTTCCTCTAACATTATCTATATGCTCCCAGAAAGATGGGAAAAGAGATGGCCAATACTTTGAATAAAACATAATGTGCATTCTTTTACAATAAATGGCCAATTTTTGATAAAAAAGTGCTGAAGTCTTATTTGTACTCTCGATACTTTTTTATACTCTGCAGCCAAGCTATCAGTGTCAAAGGTGTTCTACATTCTAGCATAATATCACCCACATGATTGAATGGACTTTTAAAAAAAGGTCTATGGAAACAAGCTAAAACAGATTTAATCAGTTTTGTAAATACCGGTTATTCCTATTTTCCATCTTCTTTCAGCCTAAAATTTACAATACAGTATAAAGTCCGAGATCCAGACATCCAATACCTGGAATGATCTAAAATTCGGACCTTAGAGCCACCTACAAAATTTTCTTTACGAATTTTTTTTATGCTTTATGTCTGCGCATATGATTTTTTTCCCTATAAGAAAACACATAGAGAATCTCGATTCTTAGTTTCACTTTGACACTAAATAAAATACTTCATTACCAATCATTTTAGCATAAATTTGTGTGATCAAGAATTTGGCTCTGTAACTGCTTACACCTCAAACCGAAAGAAACATTCTACACAGAAACATCGTTGATTTACAATTTTATATCCCTGACGACAACCTGGCAAATCATTATTTATTATATTTTGCTTTCATCATCGTATGTTTATCAGCACATGACAACTGAACTTATTAATGGTGAAAATTTATCTCCAGAATAAATTTACAGTGCAAATGAAACTGGTCTTTTCTGGCAATATATATCACGAAATACCTTGGCAACTTCTACAGAAAAGGCTCCAATTGGTATCAAAGATTCCATAGCAAGACTAACAATTTTAACATGTGCAAATGCTGCAGAAAGACACAAACGTAAACTTTTCGTAATCAGATAAAACACATGACCTCGAGCATTTAAAGGAGTAAAGACTTTCCCGTTATGCAAATAAAAGTGCATGGATGACACAAGCATTAATGTACGATTGGTTTGAAAATTATTTCATACCCGAGGCTCGGCAAAATTTGAATTTGGTTGGTTTACCTGATGATGCAAAAATTGTCCCGATTGTTGATAACTGTTCGGCTTATATTTCACATAAAGTTTTAATGAAAGATAATGTATCCATGTTATTCTTTCCTCCAAATTGTATGCCCATCCTTCAGCCTATGGATATCGGAATAGTGTGCGCACTGAAATGCAAATATAAAGTAGCATTTTTAAAATCCATGTTAAATTTCTTGAATAATGGCAAGACTATTCAAGAATTTTAACATAAAATCTGCTGTGTGGAGCATCACAAGATCGTGGGAAATGTGCCTCCAGATACTTAAAAAAATTTTTTTTTTTTCTTGGCATAATTTATGGTCAGCTACCATATCATGGTGAGGATGACGAAGATGATAGCCGTAAATTTGAAGGCTTTCGGATATCGCAAACCACAGAAATTTTCCAATTAATGGATTTTGTAAAGAAATGCGGAGAGGCAGTAATAAATGAAGATAATATAACAGAAGTTTTTTTATTGCAATGATAATGCTCCAACCATCAATTAATTAACTAATGGCAAAATCTGTGGTTATGGTTCTAGATCCAGAAAATATCACTACCAATAGTGAAGAAAGTGACAGAGAGACTGACAAGTTAGTCGGAATTCTCGACACAGCAACTACAGGACTTGAACAGTGAAACTTTGTAACTGAACAAGAAATTATGTCTGTCTATAGAACTGAACAGAAAGTATTAGCACAAAAAACGAAGGAACTTGAACAATTTTCACTGAAAGAAATGTTCAATAAAAGAAACAAATATATATATATATATATTTTTTTGGTAACCTTCAGATCATAAATGCTTCATTATTTCATACTTTTATAATTTATATGCCATCTTACTTGATTCAAAGTGATGATCTAATATCTGGAAAAATCCCAAATCCGGAATCACCGAAGTCCCGATGGGTCCAGATCTCAGAGTTTGTACTGTATCAGTTTTTCCTGCCTCTGTACTAATGTCTAAATATATTTGTGCTTAATGTTTACATAGTCTAAGGGTTTTCATCTTATGTAATCTCTGAATGATATATTTTATCTGAAACTAGATTTTAGAAAGATAATGATAAGATTAATACTTCATTATCTTCTTAATAAAAAATAATTTGAGATAATAATAGAAGAAAATCTTAGTAACTTGTCAATAATGCCAATAGAAAATTATAATGGAGATTTCAGACATGCAGGGATTTATCGAAGATACGATTAAGAATTTTGTGACAAAGTCAGAAAAATAAAAATGTGATGAAAACGCATGATATAAACTGATCTAAAAAATTTTGCAATTTTGGCGAGGGGGGGGTGAAATTACATTTTAGGATGATTTATTTTTATATACAGAGTGGTATGGCTTGTAATTAATACGGTAAATAAACAGAAGTTTCTACGAATTAATTGCGCTTTAATTTGCAAATGACCTCGTGAAGATGCTGAAATACAACCTTGTACGAGAGGGCTTCGTACTTTTGTGCGGGCCCTAGCATTAATAAGAATAAAATAACTTGGTTTCAGTCATAACGATGGTTTCAAATAAAAGCGTTTAAGAACAATATCTCACCTTATTCATCTTTTGAGCACTTCCCAGCGGGCGATTCATGTTCCAACTAGAATAACAAAATTTTAATATTGTTGTATGTATAAAACTGTTAAGCACTCTTAACGGAGCAACAATTATTTCTTTAACATAAAAGTTAAATAAATTTGTAATCTTATATAAACTGTCTGAAATATGAACAAAATAAAAATTCAAAACATACTCTACGTTAGTATTTCCCGCTTTATACAAATTTAAAAGTAACCCAGTTACAGTTAGAGATTTTCACAACACTTGAAAGCGGAACAAAGATTATTTGTACTCCATGATTTTTGCAGTATTATAAGGGCTTTATTAATATCTTCGTTTGTTCTTTCACTAGTTAAGAAGTACAAAAGCAAACTAGATAAATTATTTAAAGCAGGAGTTCTCAAACTTTTTCAATTTTATCCTTCATAAATAAGTATCAAGAGAAGCCACTCTACATTCTTTTTAATTCTTTTGTAAAAAATGTACTAATAAAAATAATGTAATGTATCATAAGTACGTCAGTTTAGAAAACCCTGATCAAAAAAGAAGTGACCAGTACACATTACCCACAGTGAGTTGAAATATTTGAACTGAAAAAAAGGCAGGGCTGCATGGTTTCCCTCATCTGTAATGTATTCCTTTAGAAAGTCTTCCCCAAAGGCATCTTTTCCTTTAAGAAGAGAGCCTTCGAGTACTTTGCCTTAATTAAATAAACTAAACGAATCTTTCTCTTGGTGTGAAAATACTTTTTTTTTTCCCCAAAGCATTAAGAAGACCTTATGCAGCTCTACTCTGCTCAACATTGATTTAAACTGAAACTTAAGTTTTGAGACGAGCATGTGCATTTGTTATTTAATGTCGTGCAGTTTGCTTGAAGTTGTTTGACGGTGTTTGTGGATGTAAACGGTATGAATCAGCTAAGAATATTGAGTTTTTAAGTTTCTAATTTTTCTGCTTTGTAATATGCGAGTTGTTTTATTTACATTGTAATAACTTAAGTCGGGGAATTTTGATATCTGATAAGGTTAAGACTTAGTAACAAGCATCCTTGTAAAAAAACGCGAGTTTATGTCATTTTCTTGTTTCAGTTTCGTTAACTTTTATGGCATTTTTCGGATAACCTTTTGAGTTGTTTGTAGTTATCTTTATTTTATTGCTAATTAAAATTTCAGTGGTGAATTCGCTGGAAAGTATGAATGCTTATTTAAATGAAAAAGTTTTAAACGTGTTTTATTTTTTCTTTTAAATTTCATTCGTCAAGGTATTGTCATTATTTAATGTATGATAACTATAGTAATAAGTTCTTCCCTTGAGCTTTTTCAAAAGTTAAGGCTAGCTGTTAATTACATTTTCCATGTTTTTGAAGCAGCCCCAAAATATATCTATCGAACTTGAATTATATTATAGACCAGGGATGGCCAAACTTTATGGCGACGGAGCCGCATAGTAGATTTCATAAAATGTTTGAGAGCCGCAAATCCATATTTATACCGTTTCAGCAATAAATAATAAGACATGTGTTTGGTGAAAAGAAACTTTTGAAGTAAATTAATGATAATTTCGCAACTTATATGTGATTTACTTATAAATGTAGATAAGTATTTTTTTTTTTTCTGTGCCCTGTATTCAGAAAAGCAAGTTCCAATAAAATATGAATTAGAAATTACTGTACTATGCAGTTGAGAGTTCTTTCAGACAGAAAGAGCAAACATTTTCTTTATTTCCTTTATCCTCCTCCTTGTATAATTTTTGTTCGAATTTAATAGATGAAAACTAAAATTTGTAGAATATGTATTGATTTGTAAGAATGCAGTCATGTAAAACATTTTTTATTGATTGAATTATAAATAATTTTTAAGAAAAGTGTTTTTTTTTTTCTTTAAAAAAGTCTTTTAGAAAAATAAATGAAGAAATGCAAGTCAACATGCATTGCAGAGAAACTTTTATTTGAGAAAGAAAAATTATTTCAAAAAAAGCTTTTAAGTCTTTATCCTAATGCGATATTTGTAACAACATAGAAAGAAAGAAGTTTATCAAGCAAAGATACTAGCACAAGGCTAAAACGATTTAATTTGCATCGGGTTGGCGTATTTTATAGAAGTTTTGTAGAAGAGAGATACTTGTATCCAGTTGATCCTTTATTGCTTGATACAACACGATAATGGAGTTGAAAGATTTGTATCTCGAATGACAGCATTTGATGTTATGTGAATTGAAAACTTTAAGAAGAATTAAAATCGGTGTCAAACAAGTGGTTCTGCCCAAGATCTCAAAAATTTTAGCATGCTCAAACATTTATGAAATAAATTTTGATTTCTTCCAACAATTATCAAGATATTATATTACAGAAGGCAGAGTTTCATGAGGAAAATATGTTAACTGCAGCGCATTATTGTGAGGTATTGCAAAATATGTGAAGAAATTGCATAAAAATGATTTCGTTTGCTTAGGGATGCGGAATTAATTTTGAAGGACACTCGCTCATGAGAAAATTTAGCCTAACCAAATAAGAATGGGAAAGTTTAGTTTACCAATCCTAAAGTCTCCAAATTTTGAATTGCTCTCCAAGATGGAAGAGCTGTACATGGACAGCGATTTTCTTCCCTATGGAAAGAGGTTTTTTTCAGTTACCCAAGTGATTCAAATAAAATTCACTGAATAAATGTAGTATTCTACAAAGAGTAACAAATCTTCCAGCACTTCCAATAGCAAATGTTGTAAAGCAAGGGGATCACACAGAAAGAATGTAAGCAGAAACTGCCCGAAATAAAATTAACCTGAGAAAAAAAAATTAGGATTTCTTTTTAAATTACCTCATATTTGTAAATTTTAGGCTTTTTTGATAGCCATTATCAGCTCTAAAAGTGACAAATCATGATAGCAGTTGGCAGAAATAAAATCTTTTGTAATTTTGTTTGTTACTCTGAGGATAATTCTACAGCAGACAGTTTTAAATTGATTAAATTATTACACACATTGTAAGGATTTTAAGTTTTACTAATGTTTATTTTATTTTAAAACTTTGCAGAATAAACACGAAAGAGAATTGTTTATATAAATGAGGTTGCAAACTGTAGAAGTATTTAAGACATGGTTTTTAGCCAAGAGGAAAAAAGAGAGAGAGACTTCTCACTGCTTTGACCACGTATGTGATTTTCATTGTCTGCCTTTAAGGCCAGAACTTAGTTCTCGCTGCTATTTAAAGGTATATTGTAGTTTTTGCATTCCACTCACTACATACGTACTGTTAAAAGGCCAATCTTTGCATTACTGCTCTCTGTGAAGCACCTAAGTTTAGTTCTTAGTTTATTTCTTATTTTATACATTTTAGACCAGATGTATTGGTCTCTGTATCCCAAAGTATGGGAATGGTTGTATGCTGTGAGAATAAAGGGTAAATTTAACCCTCCTTTGTTTTATTTTCTACACCTGCACGAACATAGCTTTGTGTAAGCTCCCTGTTCTGACTCAGTTATGTATCCAAAATCAACTAGAAGGAACTGTAATCTTGACAACATAATATAAGAAATTAATAAAGAAGCATATCATTTCATGGTTTTTATTTCAAAAAGCAATTATGTTTAAAAAAATAATAAACAACTGTTTGTTGCAAACAAGTCGTATTTCAGAGAACAAAAAGCAGTTGGATGTGTCGGAGCCACAGTTTGGGCATGTCTGCTATAGACACTGACCTTGGAAATACTTCGCCTTTGTATTTTGGTAGAAATTTAAATATATTGCATAATGTTTAGGTTCTTTCTTAGGAAAAAAATTACATTTTCATTCCTCAGTTTAAAATATAAAATTGATTTTTTTAAAAACTTTTTATTTCCCGTAATGATGATATTTTTTGTCTTCTCAAAATGTACATTTCCTTTTGACATGAAAATAATTTAAATGTAGTTAGCTAAACTGTAAGAAAATTTATTGAAAAGATGTTTCACATTAATGCATGAACAGTACATTTTCTGATTCTTCAATTCAGTGTTGAGTATTATAATAGAAATATATTCGTAAAAATATGTGTTAGAAGCAACTAATGGAAGAAAGGACATGTGGTTTTATCTAATTTTTTGTTTTCAACCTTCAAAATGTTTCAAAAACTTGTAACATGGAAACTTAATCTATGTAATCTTGATGTGTATAAGAGTTTAATCATAAATTATTAAAATATTTTTAGCATGTATAATTAAATTAATTTAAACTAAAAAATTAGCTGGAAAATTGTAGAATGAAGTTTTATTATTACATCTTACTGTTCTATTGCTGAAATATATTTATTCTGAATATTTGTATTATAAGCTAATAATGATTTTTTCCCCCCAGAGATATGGCTAAGTACCCATTTCAAGCAGACAAAGAACGTTTAGTTAGCACTTTGACTCGATTTGATAACAGTGTCACAGGTTATTATTATTATTATTTGATAAATTTTAAAGTTGTATTTTTTAAATATGTAATGCATAACTTCTAACTATGTGTCATATATTATAAAAAAATTATGAAAATTTTCAAGAAAAGGGAAAGGAGATGTTCAGTTTTTTATGACATTTTGTGGTAGATCACAGAATCTCTTACATGAATGCTTCCCAGCAAAAAATTAAATAACTGAATTAATGAAAATTAAATTTTCGAAATGCCACATCTCCACCTCAAGTGAATTTCAGCATAATTTTTTTATTAAATTTTATTTCGTATAAATTGTTTTAATTTATTTCATCTTAATTGTTTTAATTAGATTTAAGTAATGTTTCATGAATTAATACATGTGTTTTATTTTGTTTTATATACAGTACATGTAGTACATTAAATTTATCCATGCAATAGTATGTACATTAATTTTCAATTTTATTTTCGTTAAATTTAAGAGTACTTTGATAAATAAAAGCTAAAGTTTTAATATTGTTGATACCATAAAATACATAGTTATTAACTTTCAAGTACTGTATCGTTTTTTTCTTGAACTTCTGTTTTAGATACTTTTGCATGTTTACAGGTTATTTAGATATTTTTGCATGTTTACATAATCAATTTTTTACATGTTTACAGGATTTATTCAAATTCGCAATCATCTAATATGGCGATATGATAAGTTAGTGATTTTCTAAAACGTGCGAAAATAACCGATTTGGTGACTTTTCGAAAATGCGCCAAACTGGCCCGTAATATGCAGTTTTACGAAATTATTTTTAATAAATAGTAGAAGCTTGCATTTGTTTATATCCACACTAAAATGTAACAATACAATGGAGATGAATTTCAAAATGGCGTGCTTATTCAACACCGACTCTACGGCTCATTTCAACCATGTGCTTAACCACATATAATGGACACACACCTCTATTCACACAAATCTGTCGCATCTTTCATTACAAGTAATTTCATACTATTTTTACACTTAGGGCATTCGTACATATTCGCAACCAAACCGTAATTCATTCACCATTCTATCACATATCGTTCACCCTTATCTTGCAACCGAATGAAATAAGTAAAATCCACACGTTCAACTCTTTGGACGCCAGCCATTTTGCTCACACAATTTACTAGAAGCACAGTGAAATGACGAAAATTCAAGAAGCCCACTTAAATGCTATAAACTGTAACCTTAAATCCTGACGATTTTCATGACGCAGAGAGATTACCAGATTTGGCGCGATTTCGCTTCATTTGGCGACTGGCCCGTAATTTGCAATCTAGTCAATTTTTTTAAAAAATATAAATTACGTAGTTAAAATTGTTTAACCACTTTTTTTTTTCTTACTATACTATTGCTCATGTTTCAGTAGATCGAAATTTTGAATTATCTTTTTTTTCTTCTGCATTTTTTTAAAGTTTTAAATTAAATATGAATCGATGCTTTGCGATCATTTATTGCTCATTTACTCCTTATTACAATTTCTTAAATTTCATGCTAAAACATTTTATTCCATTTTGCTACTGTCTTAAAAATGGTATATGTTATGAAAAGTTTTAATATTGTTGATGCCATAAAATACATAGTTATTAACTTTCAAATACTTTATTGTTTTTTTCTTGAACTTCTGTTTTAGATACTTTTGCATGTTTACAGGATTCATTCAAATTCACAACCATCTAATATGGTGATATGATGAGTTAGTGATTTTTTAAAACCCACGAAAATAACCGATTTGGCGACTTTTCGAAAATGCGCCAAACTGGCCCGTGATATATGAATTTTGTGTGTGAATTTTAGTTAGATGTAAAATATGAATTTGTGTTAACACTCCAACTGACCATGGGTTTGGCACTGTACTTCTAAATTTTCCTAAATGACCATTGACCATTTTCTTGATCATAATTCCAGAATGACCCCAGTTTGTACCTTGATTGTTTTCCTTCAATATGTACATTTACTTTAATTACCTGGACACATTTCAAGGTACATATCTATGTGCCTAAAAATATTAAGATTAATCTTTTAATTATTATAATATTAAGATTAATATTTTTAAAGTGGCAGTGTATATATGCATATGGTGTGGCAGTTTAGATGCAGATACAAAAACCTTGTGAAGTAGCTTGGAGAGATGTATTCTCGTCTCTTCAACAAGTGAATGCTCATAGTAAGCAGACAGCCAGTCTTCTTGCATGGCTCTTTAGTTTATATGTATGAAAATCTTTTACTGATTAAATAAGAGGTTCTGCTGCTTTAAAAAGGGTGCAATACTTGGTGCTTTATAACATTCTTTATTCCAAGCCGTCATGAAATACAATTTTTATCTGAATTGTGATACTGAGTTTTTACATAAATTAGCTAAATTTTTTTGGCATTTATTGTTTTTTGTAATTTATCATTTCTTCAAAAAGTGTGATCTGACATCTACGTATTTTATGCTATTTTTCTCCAGTGACAAAATTTGCACATACAGTGTATTTCTGTGTTACAAACTAATTAGTTTGTATTGTTTTACATGTAGCTAAAGTGAGGAATTTTTAATCTCTTGAAAAATGTTAAAGTAGGTAATTAGTCTCTGATTAGTAGATATTAGAAAAGATAAAAGTGTAAAATCTGAGATTTGGAAGCAATTAGGCTTTAGCAGTTCCTAATTTTGAATATTCCCAGATTTTGGATGTGTTTTGTAAGAAGACAAAACTATAAAATGGTTGTTTGTGAATGAGTGAAATATTTCTAATTTTAAGAGTCAAAATTTATCTCTTCCTGAAAAAAAAAAGGCTCAGTGGAAGCAGTAATTTTGTTTACGTTAATACATTTTTTAAAATTTTACAGAAAGACATAATTTTTAAGCTCTTTATCATTTTTTTATCAAGAATTCCAGCTAAAATAGTTATTTGAAATCTTATCAATCATAACTTTTTTATAATTTTGTCATTATCAGTGGCTGTATTTTCTGGATATAAAACCATACTAGATTTTACTGTCTGTGAATTGATTGATAATTGGGATATTGCAATGAAGACTTCATTTAGCATTTCTCCACATATTCCATTAACCCTTAGCCTGTCGAGTTATTTTCGGCAAATGCCTTTAAAATTGTCGCTAACTTTCG
>KK117201.1:5250-29610 GCA_000611955.2 Stegodyphus mimosarum
CTTCTTTAACCTATTTCTATAATTAATTTTTTACTTTAAATTGCTTTTTACGAATAGAAATTTTGTTAAATTCATATATATAATATAAATATATATATATAATATAAAATTATATAAAAAGCATGTATTATAAAAATTGCACACACAAGAAGGGTCTAAAAATGATTTAGGATTGCTATTAAAAATGTATTTCTGAATCAGGATATAGCATTTTAAAATTATCTTCTGAATCATAGTATGGATCCTTTTAACGTGTAAACCACTGTTTGCATTTGTCAGGAAGTAATAATAAAGAAATATCAATTTTCCGAATAGAGGCTTTGTGTCCATTCCTATCCTAAAAGCCAAGTGTTCCTCCTTTTAAACTATTCCGAAAAAGTCGTCTAGACTGCACAGACCTGTCTGCTTTTAATTGGTTTATGAAATTCCAATACGTGAGTATCCCCAAGAAGTAAAAACAAGGTTTAGGTAATCCTATAATTTAATACTTATCGGGATACATTGAAAAAGGGTATTATTAACTAGATTGATTTAAAAACACATTGCCACAAAAATTTGTGCTACAAAATTAGTAAATAAAAAACAATGAAACCTTTTAAGACATTTATGTTTTTAAGTATCTTTTTTAATATTGTAACGTAAATAATTAAGGCAGGAATAACAATATATTATTAACTGATATGTATCAATGTTGAGGTTTATCTAGAATGGAGTTGCACATTATAGTCAAGAGGACAAACATAAGCAAACACTTTTATTCATCTATTGCAATATTAAGATTATTGAAATTTAAAGTTTAATGGAATTTATAATGTCCACTATAAACAGTGAAAATAAAAACCTAAATATTATACTTCTTGTCTGTATTAGTGGAGTTAGAATAGTATGTAAATATTACCATGTAAATCTTTATTCGAGATTTTTGAAATCAAACTTTCTATGGCCGTACTTGATCTTCTCTGTGAATGCAGATGATTTCATTTTTACTTCCTCGTGCGAAGTAAAAGAAGTATTGTAATCGCGAAAAATTTCGTGTATCATCTTTCAACGAAAATATCCATTTCAATGGCTCTCGAAACAATTTGAATCATGTCTTTGCGAAAAATAGAACTTTCAAATAGAATAAAAGGCCAGGTTTTGTCAAAAAGGATTGTAAAATGGATTTAAAATGGATTCAGAAGAGATTTTTTTCTTGACATCTGTACCTACCTACATATGTATGTATCTCACATAACTTAAGAACTAGTAGCCGTAGAACGTTGAAATTTTGCATATGGGACTATAGCATGTAGTTGCGCACCTCATTTTTTCGTTGCAATCGGCTACACCAATTGTATATATACTTGTTTTCCTTTTGAGTTACGACTTCAAAAGTGAGAAGGAATTACAAAGAATTACAAGAAAAGTGAGAAAGCTGTACTTCTCTCGAAGTGAGAAAGAATTGTTAGGACCTTCACAGGGATTAAATTATATGCAATCATTTAAGCTCTGAATTTTCCTTTCTTCTAATAATATGTATATATGTAATATACTAAGTGCGCAGTCATGAATCCGTTCCTTTTAACTTCTGGCTGTAGACATGGCTGGGTGGATAAGGCAGGAACAAGACGTTGACAAAACTAATTTCGGCGAATCACCATCTTTATCTGCAGGAACATCAAAATTATTTCTTTGGCAGACAAATTACTTTTCGATCATAGTTAACTGCGAATAATTTTATATATACAGATAAAAAGCTACGATGTCATTTCAGGCAAATAAGCAGCTGAAGGGAAAAATATCATGTTGCCAGCATAAAAGCGCGAGCAAAAGAGAAAGCAGCAGCTGAAAAGAAGATGGGAGGAAGTGATAGTTTCAGTTCGAGAAAGTTTTGGTTTATAATTATTTGATTGGGCATGAGGTATCTGCATTAAAACGTTTCGTAATTTGAAATGATCTCGAATTTGGAAGAAAGGATGAATTTAGGGAGAAAGCACCAAATTTAAAATGCTGATTTTGAGGTCGCCAATTATTTTTTAAAGCAGCCATGATATTTTGTTATATTCTACATATTATGTCTACAGCCAGAAATTAAAGGGAACAGATTCATGACTGCGCAGTTAGTATATTACATATATATATATTCCAACTCTGTTACCTGGCTGTGAGCTTAGTTTTTTTATTCTTATATGTTGAGCAACTTTTCATTTTTTTGCTTTAAAAGTGATTGAACTTTAAAAGTGATTAAAGTGATTGATTTCTCTGTTCCGGTTAATATTTTTATGCCTTTAGTTAATCTGCATGCAATAGTTGCAGAATTATCAACAGTTTAAAAGTGGCAAGTTAAGCCTAACGAACCGCCATTTGTTTACATTTGAAACTCAGTAGAATGGGGAATTAAGTCAGTTTCTGCACTTTCAATGCCTTTTTGCCGAGTCGAACCAAAAGTAAATTTTCAGTTTTGTGAGCCGAGAAATCGGCCTTTTTACCGCTTAACTGGCCTAACTGCTTCTTTTTGGGTAAAAACTCTAATTTTAATTGTAAAAATTGTTTTTTTAACTGGATTTGGTGTTTTATGTTTTTTCTATGTTTTACAATTTTTAAAGAAGATGCTTTGAGTTTTAATGTACTTTTGCTTTGCCGCGAAGTGAGAACTGAATTAATTGAATGAGAAATAAATCCCTAATGAAATTCGAGGAAAAAAGTTTAAATGAAATGCAGCAAAAACATGAGTATAACTTAATAGGCTATACAAGGAAGTCATGTGTTGCCCATGTTTTTATCTTAGGATCACAAGCAAAACATCAAGTTCCATCACCAGTCACAACTCGCTTGAAAAAAAATAGTTCTTTTTTACCGCCTTTTACCGCTTTCTTTGTTCAACTTTCGAATCCCTGACAGCAGACATTCACTGGATCAAAGCAAAGACTTAACTGCATAAAAAATTCTATCCACAAGCAGACGATATTTATGAAAAGTAATTTGAGATATCAGGGTGTTAAATGCTTCCAATTGTCGTTTGACAGGTTTCTGGAATTTGTTTAAAATAAATTTGTCCTAAATCTTAACAGACGCAGTGATTAGATTTCCAGTAAGTCGCATCGTACTTCTCTGAACTGGAAACTTGGAATTATTGGAATTCTTTCCTTTGGATTCCGAGGCAAAAGGGCGAAAATTTTGTTTCAAAAATCACCCTTTCAAAAGTAGTATGAAAAACGAATTTAATTGAGCAAGTTAAATGAAGAATTAGATTACTTCTTTAACGATGAAAGAATTAAGTTTGGCTTGTTAAGTAAAGAATTTCAACGCGCTCTATCTGTTTCGATCTTCTGCGTGATAGCATATTTATTGAATACTAAAACTGACTGTCAACAAGCGCTTTAGAGCTTTAATTGTTGAAAAAAGAGAGCAAGAAAAATAAAAGTGGTTTGAAACCGTCGAATTTAAACCCTTTTACTTGGTATGGCATGAAATATTCTTTTTCTAATAATTCATTCAATAACTACAAGAATCCTGTTTTTTTTTCTTTTCATCGACATTGTTTTTTAAAAAAATGCAATACAAGGATTCGCAGCCATCTGCCTTGCGTTGATTTTCTCTAGGAATAAATTCTACATTTTATTCAATGTGTCAGGACTGCGTGTTCAGTGCATAGTCTTGGCAAACATCTTCATGAACGTCTTAAATCCTGATCTGGAACAGGGAGCTGAATGCAGCTATGCTCTGTGGTAGAATACTTTGATTAAGCGGTAGAAGAACTGTACTTTAAAGGGATTTAAAATCCTCTTTTATTAAATCACAATTATTTACAACCACTTCCCAACTCGAGAGAGATACAGAAAGTAGAGACCGCACTTAGGTCTAAAATGAACAATTAAACTAATTTAAGCTAAAACTAAATAGAAATTAAATAGTCGTTGCTCGCAGAGCTATAACGCGAGATTGGCCTCTAAACTAAATGGTGCGTAGCAAGATTTAACTAATACTGACGCACTTGGAATTACTTCAATAAGCAATCACGTAAAAGCGCTATGGCTTAGAATTTTAAATGCTAGCTAGTCAGGCGAACGCCGAATAGAGTAACCGTGGTCTGAGACTAAAAGCTCTCTCACACTGACAGGTGTGAGCCTCTCAGTGTGAGAAACCTCTCGCTTAATATATAACTCCTACTTCTCGCTTAAATATAACTTGGCTCAACTTCAAATTAGCATAAAGCTGAAACGCGCGCTTATTCTAACGGGAAGTTGAAATGAGAAGAGATAGAAAAGGAAAAATTAGAATAAAACTTTGATAGTTTAACTAAAACCTTACATACTTCCCGCCAGAATTGGCAAAAGTTGAACTACTGTGGTCCAAACGGACCATGTTGAAATTTGCAATTCTCAAATATTTAACTCTTCTAAACTTAGGCCAACCCTTACAAAACAATAGTTGTTGGTGAATTTACAGACGAAAACTTGCTTTATACATAACTCTTCATCTGTTTTTTGTATATTTAGTTTCATCTACATCTTACTCTTTCCAGCAAAATCTGGAAGGAAAGAAATTTCAGTACAACATAATAACAGTAAGTTCTAAGTAACAGGCTTCATTTTCTTAACCGTGTAAATTCGCACACACACATTATCATTCAAGCAAAATTAATTTCTTTCCCCAATGCTCTCCACCGGTGTTGGATGAAAAGCGAACCGCAATTGCGAGTATTTTTGTGTTCGGGGGTGTTCAAATCTCCCCCCTACGATCGACTAACATTAGTTAGAACTTGACATACGAGACCTCAAAAGATGCCCTATAACCAGCTAAACCTGAGGTTCTAACTAGCTTCATGTCTAACACTTTAAGTGTATTTGGTGGAGAGCCTTTGTTAACACTTGCATTCTAAAATTACTCTAACTTTTCATGCATACAATTCGCAGTTTGCACATAGAATGCTTCATTCACATTGGCTTTGCACCTAAAGTGCATTGCTAGCATAATATTATTTGTTACATTTTATGAAACTTTAACAATTTCATAGCAATCATGAAATACAAATGTAGGTTAAATTTCTAAGTTTACAGCAAGTGCTTCCTATTCTTTTCTCAAGGTACTTTTCTGAAACATCACATTACAGTGAAATAATAGTCCGTAGACTAAATCGTGTTCTTCCATTTTCCGACTTTTCATTCTAGAAATTTTACAAGTCTTTCGACAAAGCATAATACAAAATTATTTAGTTAACATTTTTTCAGCAATTCATTGCTTTTACAAAACTAATTCATTTACAATGCTTCAGAATCTACTTTACAAACATTAAGTAATTTTAAATCTTTGCAGAATTACAATTTTAAACAAAAAAAATTTTTTTTTTCAAGAAAAGTAATCATTTATCGCCCACTTGGCGTAAAACTCAACCTCGCTTGAAGTAAAATAGACCCTGCAAGTTGCAGTTACACTCGAAAATTAACTAAACGTTGGAATAAGAAATACTACTTATCTGGTTGTGGTCAGCCATCCTTTTTTTACCCAATCCTTGAAAGTTGGGTAAATTGAAGCTTGGGCCAGTTTCCTTGACTTTGGTTGTTGCCCATTTCCCGCTTGTTGCTCATTCCTCTTCCTCTTGTATGTCCCTCTTTCCATCCTGGGGAACTTGCGCTGGGGAGGAAGGTGATCGGCTGGACGTTTGCTCGGCTGGGCCCTTCGCTCCTGGGCCCTCGTTCGTCGCTGCTCCTGGCTCTGCTGCATTCGGGACGTTGATCCTCAGCCTGCAACCGAGGCTGCTTGCTTCTCAGGCTCTTTTCCGATGTTTCCGCTGTCCTCTTGGCTACTTTGGGTTGTTCTTGCCCATTGTGCTTTGGTCTTTTATTACTTGCACTTGTATTCACCGACTTCTTTCTTTTAAATCCACCTCCAGTTGTGGTTTTTTGTTTCTTATTTCTTCTACTTTGTTGAGGGGGGGGGCTTTCATTTTCTGTCCTTTCGTTGCCATTATTGCTGGTTCCAGCTGTTGCCGCTGAGGTACATCTTCCGTGGGAATGCGTTGCCTCGGATCCTTGAAAAAATCTTCAAACATTTCTATTTTATTACGGTTGTAGAAGGGTTTTGATTTGGTCCACATTCGCAGTAATTTTCTCGCCGTCGTTTCTTCTTAATACTATAACAGTCTGTGTGATTTTCTAGATAATGAAAGGGCCTTCAAATAGCGGAAAAATTTCCCCACATTTTCTTCTGGGGCATTTGATAAAGCATGTTTTATTTTTAAAACTTCATCTCCCACATTATAACTGACCTGTCTTCTCTTTTTATCGTAATAGTATTCTTGTTTCCTCTGGGCTATTTCAGCACTTACTTTTGCTTCCCGTATCAAGTTCTGTATGTCACTCATTTTAAATTCTTCTGCCCATTCTTGGACAAAGAAAAGTTTGTCTAAGGGTGTCAAAATCTTTCTTCCAAGAAATAGTTCAGCGGGTGTTTTTTGTGTTGTGTCGTGTTTGGAGGTTCTAAGGGCAAATTCAAATTCATTTATATGGCTGCCCCAGGTAGAGTGATAATTCTTAACGCAACTTCGAATGATTTTCACTACATATCTATTAACCCGTTCCGCCATGTTTAACTGCGGACGATACGGAACCATCTTTAGGTGACGTATGCCCAGTTTTGCACACATTTCCTCAAAATTATTACTAACAAATTGGGGACCATTGTCGGAATTAACTTTTAGAGGCGCCCCGTATTTTAAAATATACTTATTTAGAATTAAATCTACTACGATTTTTGCAGACGCGTGTTTTAACGGAATCAACTCCAACCACTTGCTAAAATGGTCCACTATAACATAGATATAAGATATAAGATATCAGATTTTGTTGACTTTGCTTCTAGGATAAGATCCCAATAAATCGATGTCTATTATTTGATTTGGGAATTCTGATTTAACACTATTTAGGAATCCTGCCGGGCGGAAATTAACATAATTATTAAATTGACATGTTGGGCACGACTGGACATACGCCCTAGTAAACTTTTGCAGCTCTGGAAAGAAAACTGCCTCGCGAACGCTTTGGACAGTTTTTCTTATGCCCAAATGGCCCGAAATGGCAGAATCGTGTAACTCCTCTAATACATTCAATCTAATGCTAGCTGGGATAACCGGTCTAAACTCATGGTTTTCATTAGTCGTTTTCGTATAAAATAAAAGTCCGTCAATTATTTTGTAATTTGCGGCCCTATTTCTTGTCGGCACAATATCCGGATTACTGAAATTCTCAGAGTTGGCCAAATAATTGTATATATATTTGAACTCCGGATCTTTTCTGAGTTCGGCTACTACTGTTTCACGAGAATCTAATACTTTGGATGTCAGCACGGCTATTTTAACTGTATTTCCATTTTCATCCAAATTAATTCTGCTTAAAGCATCTGCCACAACATTTTTTTTTTCCGGCGAGTGTTTAATTACTAGATTATATTCTTGTAATTTAAGTGCCCACCTTATTAATCTGGGTGATAAATTTTTCCCAGAGTAGAGTCTTGTGACCGCCGCGTGGTCGGTATATACAGTTACTCTAGAACTTCCAAAGAAAACACGAAATTTATGCACTGCTGATAACACTGCGAAAGTTTCCCTTTCTGTGGCCTAATAGTTTCTCTGGGTTTCATTTACTGTTCGACTGAAAAAGGCCACGGGTTGCTCATTTTGAGAAAGCACTGCCCCAATCGCAAAATCTGAAGCGTCCGCTGAAATTTCTAATCCTTTATCCCCCTCCGGAAATTTTAAAGACGAGAGCTTGAGTCAAAGCGTCTTTCAGTTTTTGAAATGCCAAGTTGGCTTCTGCTGACCACGAAAACCTAGCTTTTTTCCTTTTCAATTTTAGCAGCGGCTCAGCTATTTAGGCAAAGTCTTTAATGAAGGACCGATAGTATGAACACATACCAAGAAACGACGATAACTTCTTCGCTGTTTTAGGAACAGGATAATTTTTAATAGCTATTATCTTTGACTGATCCGTTTCGATTTCATTTTGAGAAATTTTAAATCCTAAGTAACGTAACTCTTTTGCGGCAAATTTACATTTGGACGCATTTATCTTCAAACCAGCTTCATTTAACAATAAAAACACTTTTCTTAAATCTTGTAAGTGTTGTTCTAAAGTACTACTCGTAATTATAATATCGTCTAAATATATGAACGTACTTTTACCAAGGACCGGTCTTAAGAGGATGTCCATACATCTTTGGAAAGTTGCCGGCGCGCCGGATAAACCAAAAGGTATCCTAAGAAATGCGTACGTGCCAGACTTAGTTATGAAGGCGGTTTGGGGGATGTCTTCGAATTTTACCCCAATCTGAAAATAGCCACTCGTAAGATCTAATGTGGTCATATACTTTGTAGAGGAAATATTTCGAATTATCTCTTCGATTATCGGCAGAGGATATACGGGATACTTTGTGACGGAATTTAATTTGCGATAATCTATAGCAAAACGCCACCGCTTCGGGTGCGTAATCGGATAATCATTATTTTTCTTGCATAGAACTACTGGGCTAGCATAACTGCTGACTGCAGTTTTTCTTGCTCTTCTGCTGGTAAGTGCTGCAAGTCCATCTGCGGGGGCTTATCATTCTGCTCTACTACTGGTTGCATATTCAAGATTAATTTTTCCCCTTGAAAATCTAATTTCGCCTCCGCCAATCTAAAAACATCTACACCCAGAATAATACATGTTTGCAGGTTTCGCACAATATAAAATAAAATTTTTACCTGCTCGTCGTTGATACGCACGAAAAGTAGTACTTTCCCCAAGCATCTACACTTCTCTCCTTGGGGCCGCTATGACATTCGTGTCTCTTGCACTAAAAATTCTGTAACGGCGAAAGTGCTTCTTGAAAAATCTTTTCCATATAAAGCTGCTTTGCACTCCTGTACCTAACAGAGCCGTCGCCGGTATGTTGTTAACTAAAACTTCAATCTTCGGTAAACTCAAATTCTTCACGACCACAATGTTTAAATTAATTGTGGAAGGATTTTGCGCTACTTCGGACTTCTTCACCTTCCTCGAAGAAATCCATCTTAGTTTAAATTCTTCTTATTCTGGTTGCCTTCGGCATCTTTGCTTGTTTTTCGATTGAAGGCTCTTCGTTCGCCGCTCGATTTAGGAGATACATCTTTCTTCGGCCATTGCTTCGCCTTATTCCCGTAACTCTGGTTTTGCTTCTGCTGGGGTCTTGGCGAACTCCACTGACTTCTTCGCTCAAATTGGCGACGTCGTTCATTGTCTGCTGTTCTTCGGCTTTCAAATTGTACGGCACGCTCAAATACACTGGTGTGCAAAAATTAAGGACGAAGTCGAAAAATTAGCATATCAGCTGAACTAAGAGGCAGAGCGGACAGAAAGACCAATCAGAAGATTAAGTAAAGTGATGTACGGTAGTACATGCGCAGATATGCAGGTAGACGAAATGGGGGAGTGTCTGAGTAGTATAAAGCATGTTGTCGGTGTAACATTAGTATTTCTGGCAAAGAGATTGCACGCCGTATAACAGTTAAAATCGCAGCGAGTTGCTGCCTCAGCGAGAAATGGCGAATAATCAATCTGTTAGACGACATCTGGATGCTTTTACCCGAGATCGAATCATTGAGAAGTTGGAGGAAGGCCGCAGTGTGAGAAGTGTGGCTGCAGAGTTCGGAATAGCTCACAGCATCGTTTCACGACTTTGGAGACAATTTCAAACTACAGGAACAGCTATCCGGGGGTTTAGTAGTGGTCGTCCACGAGGAACCACATCCGCAGATGACCGGTATATTGCCTTACAGGCCAGAAGAAACAGGCGGCAGACAGCGGGAGAAATCGCTAGACACACGACGCAGGCGACTGGACGACCGATATCACGTTTTACCGTGGCCAGAAGACTGCACGGTGGTGGTCTGTTTGCACGACGCCCTGTACGGTGTGTACCTCTAACGCCTGCCCATCGGAGAAGGCGTTCTCTGTGGTGCCGGGAACACCGGAATTGGAGAGACAATGAATGGGGACGATTACTCTTTACAGATGAGAGAAGATTTAGTCCGAGTTGCGATTCTAGACACATTCACATCTGGACAGAGCGGGGAACACGCAATAACCCCTTCAACATCATCAAAAGGGACTGTTTTGGAGGTCGCGGAGTTCTCGTTCGAGCAGACATAATGCTTGGTAGCCGGACTGACCTTCATATCTCCCAAGGAGGTTCTTCACCTGGAACTGCTATTGTAACGAGTTTCTTCTTCCTTACACGCGTCTTTTCACAAGGACTATGGGTCCTCAGTTCCTCTTCATGGATGACAACGCTCCAACTCATCGCACAGTTACTGTCGGAGAGCTCTTGGAGAGTGAAGATATTGAACACATGGATAGGTCGGCAAGGTGTCTGGATCTAAATCCCGTCAAGCATGTACGGAACTTACTAGGGAGACCCGTGGCAGCACGTAACTTATCGCCAGTAACGATTCCGAAACTGCGATTGGTGCTACAAGAGGAACGAGCAGCAGTGTCTCAACAGCTCATTAACAACCACATATCCAGCATGCACAAATGATGTGAAACCTGCCTAGCAGTCAGGGGAGATCATATCCCCTATTAAAGACCGGATGTTTCTTGCTGGACACCCATCACAGGGATGTTTCGGCCTTCAGTCGCATTGCGCTCCATGCTACTTTTTCAATAAAGCTTCTTTTTATCCCTCTGATTTCTCTTTTAGTAAGTGTTGCTTACATTACTCATGTCCTTACGTATTGGGGATCTTACGGTATTAAATGTGTTGATTTGGAAAGCTTTTGTACAAAGTTATATTGAAAAAACCGTCTCGTCCTTAATTTTTGCACACCAGTGTAGTTTGTCTAACGTCGTTGGGTTTCTTAGCTCGATGAAATCTTGAATTTGGGGCAGTAGCCTAGGAAGTATAATTTGAATAATTTCAGGATCCGGGCGACTTCCATATAAAAGCTATGTTCTGTGGTAGAATACTGTGATTAAGTGGGCGAAGAACTGCACTTTAAAGGGATTTAAAATCCTCTTTTATTAAATCACAATTATTTACAACCACTTCCCAACTCGAGAGAGATACAGAAAGTAGAGACCGCACTTGGGTCTAAAATGAACAATTAAACTAATTTAAGCTAAAACTAAATAGAAATTAAATAGTCGTCGCTCACAGAGCTATAACGCGAGGTTGGCCTCTAAACTAGATGGTGCGTAGCAAGATTTAACTTATACTGACGCACTTGGAATTACTTCAATAAGCAATCACGTAAAAGCGCTATGACTTAGAATTTTAAATGCTAGCTAGTCAGGCGAACGCCGAATAGAGTAATCGTGGTTTGAGACTAAAAGCTCTCTCACAATGAGAGGTTCCTACCTATCGCTTAAATATAACTTGGCTCCACTTCAAATTAGCATGAAGCTGAAACGCGCGCTTATTCTAACGGGAAGTTCAAATGAGAAGAGATAGAAAAGGAAAAATTAGAACAAAATCTTTTGTTAGTTTAACTAAAGCCTTACAAATGTTCTTCTAATAAAAGCTGTAATTGTATGTTAACAGAAACTAAAGTTATTTATGTAGGATTATAGGATCAAAGGCACGAGATCAGTACAAACTATTCTAATTTATTATGCAATTACTAATATAAATGAACGATGATAAAATATGGAATGATAATATAACGTGATAGATTGACATAACTAAAGAGAATGATAACCCTACAACTAAGACTAGTCCACAAATTGTTCATGTAATAATCAACAGTTCAGAGTTTTGCTTATATTGTCGAATCTTGGGAATAGGATCGGGATTCACAGATGCAGGTGGGTTTCTGTAAAACCTTTGGGACATCATCCTTCCTGAAACTTCCTGGAAGGCAAGTCAACGTCAGCATCGTCAGCTTACAGAGAACACGTCTGCTCTCGTCCACGTCTGGAACTCGTCTGAGCTGCTTTGTGCGCTGGGCTGGCGGCAGAGTACGTCACCTCGCTGGCGGTTCTGATTTCCCATATTTATATGTATATTGATCACATTGCGGGGTCACGGAAATCTTTTGCACATTGCGAGTTCAAGGAAATCTTTTAAGTAACTACATCAGATGAGTAGGCAGGCACTTATTCTTTGTTCAAATCAGTAAGACGTCACAGAGAAATGAACTACTGCAAACAGCTCTAGAGAAGAACAAAAATCAAGGAAATTCTCTTGAACAGGCTAATAATATCTCAGGTTATTAATATCACTCACAGAGTAAATTTAAAACAGTAATAAGCAAGAGTAATCACACAATTCCAAACTGACTATTCAGTTAATTCTGAATGCTAACTCGAATGACTCAAAAATAGCCGTATAAATAGGAATGAATGCCTAGCCTTCTGGAAGCTTCGGGAAAAAAGGTCACTGAATACGTTAGATTTTGAAAAATCGTCACATGAGGACCCAACTCAAGACGTACGTATTAAAATGTTGCACTTACGACACCCATCTTGGGTTCACGACACCGTTTTTGCATTTTCGCTATCAGTGGGAGTCACAAATTCTAAATACGTCAGTTATTTTAAGTTCGCGTCGCCGTTGTTGCGCTCCCGCTATCGGTTCCTATAAAACCATTAATTTACTCTTTGGAAACATCAGTTTTACTTTTTGCTCTTTAAGTGATGACTCTTTAGAACAATGTAGGTTCTTTAAGGCAGAATTTAATGCCCTCTCTAACAGTGTTGTTTCTGAATATTTCCCAAACGGTGAAGAAATCGGCCAGAGTTGGTGATAATTTTCCACAAAAAGACACAACTGATCATAAAGGAAGTATCAGTTGGCTCTGTCTTTGTTCTACATCGTTCTACGGTTTTATTCAAGCATGGCAAAATTTGCATAATTTATCATGAACCATAATAGGAAAAATTTTGCTGTATACCTGAGATTTCGAAAGTACTGCCCCCCCAATCTGCCTAAATGAAACTTCATTCTGCGTAAATCGAGCAATGTCGGGTATTTCAGCCAGTTTTATTACAACAGAGAGCATTAAATCTTATGAAACTTAAGCCTTTGATTATCATCAATTTACTGTTCCCCTA
Source organism: Stegodyphus mimosarum (assembly GCA_000611955.2). NCBI lineage: Eukaryota > Metazoa > Arthropoda > Arachnida > Araneae > Eresidae > Stegodyphus > Stegodyphus mimosarum. The sequence continues at coordinate 18,297 of KK117201.1, forward strand.
GAATGGAAGTTATTGGAAAATTGGGAACTGCATGCTTGAAAGTTTATCGATACATTGCACCTTTAAAACTTTACATGTTATGAATATAATATTCAGGCATAAATTTTATTTTCTATTAGTCAAAGTAATTTCCGTTCAGTTGTCAAAGTAGCTCCATTAGTAGCGAAGGTCTTTTATATTAATATCGGATCCATAATTTGTGGGTAAGTAGGAAAATTCTACTTCTGTATGTCTTTACAAATGGCAAGCTTAACACAATCTTTGCTTTTCTGCATTCAGTAATATTTAGAAGTTATGGTAATGTTTTCATTTTTCTTCAGGCATCCAAACTAGTTTTCAAAATGCATTTAAAATTCGATTATAACGTGTTTTCCTCGTAGACACTTATTCATTTAAAGAGCACGTTTTTGAATTCCTCATGCTAAACCTGAATTAGTGAATATTTCGATCATATATATATATACATATCATAAATTAAGGAAAAATCGCAAAAACAGCAATAACTCCATCAAAAATAAGCCAAACTGTGTAAAATTTGAATATGTTCCCAAGACTAGATGAGTAAGAGTAGCTGAGTAAAACTGCAATATGCAAATTAGTGGCGGTGCACTCGGAAAACGTCATCTGCGAAGAACATAAAAGTCCATGTTTGAGAAAAGGCCCACATATTTCAATGTGTTAGTGACATCAGAAATCTGAGATAGCCAATTCGTAACTATGACCTCCAGGCATCATTTGCCTGCAAAACTACGATGGAGAGTCGTCGGGAGACTAGAGGCAGAACAAAATCAAACAGAAGTGGCCAGATGGCTAAATGTGAGTCCTTCTGCGGCTCATAGACTTTGGAGGCAATTTCAAACCACAGATTCGGCATCTAGGAGGTTCGGCGGAGGACGGCCAACTGCTACAATGAGCGCCGGTGCCCGATATTTGACATTATGTGCACGCAGGAATTGAACCGCTACTAAGACTCTTCTTAGATAATCCCTTGCTGCAGCCACCGAAAGGTTGGTGTCCACGTCAACTGTGCATAGAAGGCTTCACGAAGGTGGTCTGTATGCGAGGCGACTAACCATTTGCGTGCCGTTCACGTCACGCCATAGGAGAGACCGTTTCCAGAGGGCACGACAACATGTCCACTGGACGCCTGATCAATGGAGGGCTGTTCTCTTTACGCATGAGTCCAGGTTTAGTCTAGAAAGCGATAGTAGGCATTATTTGATATGGAGAGAACCTGGAACCCGTCATCATCCGTCAAACATCTGTGAAAGAGATGCATACGGAAGAGGCAGTGTCTGTGTTTGGGGTGGCAACTCTTTGGGTGGACGCACAGACCTCCATGTCTTTCCAAGGGGAACCGTGAATGCTCAGGTTTATAGAGGTGACATCCTTGATGCTTATGTGCGCCCATATGCAGGGGCAATAGGTAATGCTTTCCTGTTACAGGACGACAACGCAAGACCACACAGGGCTCACATCGTAGATGATTATCTTTAACAGAAACAATTATGCTCACAAATGGCCAGCTTAATCCCCCGAGATTGAATCCTATCGAGCCCGTTTGGGATGCTTTAGGGAGACGTCTAGCTACTCTCAATTCGCCCCCTCAGACCCTTGCCGCGCTTGCAACTGCTTTGCAAGAGTAATGACTTTCGCTTTCTATGGAACTGATAGACCGCATAATTGAAAGCATCACGCATCGCTCTATGTGCTGTATTGCTTCTAGAGGCGATCATATTCCATATTGAAGGTACTTTTCCTATAGCAAACTGACACCTTCGATTTGTTCATTTTATACATGTGCTGATTTCTATACTACCATAATTGTCTAGTAACTTCTTTTTATGTTATTTGATACCTTACTAATGTGTTGTATATTGTGGGTAAGGTTCATAAAATTCTACGTGTAACATTTTCAGTAATCGTGATTTTTGTGATTTTTCCTTAATTTATGATAATCAGTGTATATGATTAATATATACCCTGTTTCACATAAATCGAAATTTTAGTGAATTCAGTTAGAATTCGAAAATAATTAATTGATTTAATAGTTATTGAGATAAATAGTGAGTTTTAGAAAGCAATGTATTTAAAAATGTAATTCCGAAAACTTTGCATTCCATTTCCTCTAAAAGTTTCATTCATTAGTCTTTGACAAACTTTTAGAATACTTTTATCACAATTTCAGCACGGGCATTTAATAATTTTACTAGAAAATTTTTGTGTATGAAGGTATATCTTTAACTACTGGTTTCTCAAAAAGTGAGTTTTGCATAAAAATTTGTACTGTAACTGTTTTTATGAAGAATGAAACACTGATTATTGGGTTCACTTCACAGATAGATTTTAAACCATATTGGCTTATCGGCCTGAAGAAGAAATTTACAATGCTTCACGTGAATTTCCCACTCTCCACGTCTATTTTTAAAAATGCTTACATTTTTATAAGCAGTATTTTCTCCGTATGAAATTTATAAAAAGTAAAATAAGAACAAAACTTTAAGAGGAACGTTTTGAGCAAGAGGCACAAGCCATGTATTTTAATCGCTGCGAAACCTATCAGACTATATGTATATGTGTTCTTGCATTTATAAAATGGACTTAGTTTTGCATTAAAAAATTCCTAATATTTTTTAATTAATATATTTTGGCTAGAAAACCAAATGCAATTTTATCATATCCAGTAAAGATTTTAGTTAATTAATTTTTATTTGATCTATACTTCCATTTTTCGTAACTTCTCACCAGGGTGTAAGTAAGGCAGCGTATAGAAGAACAGAGTTCTTGAAAGCTAGTCAGCGAGCTTTAACAGCGACGCTGAGAATTGTGATTTTTCCTTGCCTGTCTCTGAGGGTTATTTTACCCAGAGTCAGCCGTTTTACTATTTGAGTTACTCTCACATTAAGGTACAAGTGAGCCTGAAGCTTCAGCATGAAGTGAAATTTAAGTTCACATTTTACGTACACAGTTTATAATGTAGATTGTACTTAATAAATACTAATGTATACATGGGGTCCTTGGTATATATTTTGTCAACGGTGCAGCTCTTGGGAATCTTTGTTGGGTCAGCGCCCCCACCCCCAAAAGCTGAAAGCGTTGAACACTTATATGTCGTAGTGTGAAACATTTTACTGTGGTAGAAATGTTCTCAAGTATTTATAATACTTTTGCGCTTAAGCACGCATGCGTTCTCGTAAGTGTTTTAGTTTTTTTTTTAGTAGAGCGTATGAAAACTTATCAAAATTAACATGAGGAAAATACGTATTTTTTAAGACTCTATTATATAAAGTTCAGCTTTAAAGTTTACCATAAGGGAAGGAGAAGATAAAACCCAATTTATCTTTCAACTATAAAATGCGTTTTGATGCTAGAAATTTCTGATATAAACATACGAAGCGAATATTTAAGAAAGTACAAAAGATTCTTTACTAGCTTCTTGAGTGGAAATTAAGTCTTCCATACATTAAAAATCTGATGTGTATACCCCATGATTTCCTTGTACGAAATAATTGATTATATATATATATTTTCCTGCATTTCGTCTAAACGTGTTTTCTTGAATTTCATTAGAGATATATTTCTCATTAAATTAATTCAGTTCTCACTTTGTGGCATAGCAAAAGTAGATAAATACTCAAAATATCCTCATTAAAAATTTAAAGATATAGAAAAACATAAAACACCAAGTACAATTAAAACAGTTAAAAATACAATTAAGATTACAGTTTCTACACAAAAGCAATTTTGTCAGCAGGCACCAAGACAGATTTTTTGGTGCGGAAAACTAAAAGTTTCTTTTGGTCCCACTCGACAAAAACACACTGAAGGTGCAGAAAAACATAATTAACTATTCTGCTAAGTTTCAAATGCAAACAACTATGGCTGCTATGGTAAAGAAAAATTGAATAATGTAATCTTCCACCGAATATGGGCATCTGGAAGCCTAATTTGGAATTTGTTTTATTATTGATTTCATATTTTGTTAACACCTTTAATGAATTCTTGATTAACAAACTCGAGAATTTCAAAACAAGCAATGGCAACATTGTACAGAGAAAACATTTTTATTTCCGGCGCGTGACACTGTGTATAGGAAATTCTAAAGATATGGTCAGTTTTAAATTATTTTGCGATATTGTTCTTTAACTGAATTTTATGGTGTGAGAAGAACATGACATTGAATAAATAAAAATAACCCGAAAAATGTTAAAAACGATTTCAAAGCGAGCAATGGCAACACTGTACAGAAAAAAAAATGTATCTCCAGTGTGCGAGACTGTGTATCGCCAATTTTAAAGATATGCTCATTTTAAAATTATTTTGTCATATTGCTCTGGAATTGAATTTCATGGTTTAAGTGCGAGGAACGTGATATTTAATAAATAAAACTAACACATAAAACGTTAAAAAAAGTCCCTTTGGGCATAATGTAAAATCTGAACGCTTTCAGATTTTTTATTACAATTTTTTTATTAAAAACTTTATTTTTATTCTCAATATTATATTTTTAGGAAGAAATCTTATTAGGTCCCCGAAATGATAGGTTTCAGTTACATGATCGCATACACGTAAACATTTTCTTCTTGATAGAATAATTTTGAGTTTTCATCAATATTTAAAAATCTGTTCAGAAATTTAAATGAACCTATCTTTTTTTCTAAAATGTAGAGCTAAATAATTTGGAAAAAAATTTGAATTTTGATTAAAAAAATGAACCATATTTTTAAACATTATTAATACCTCAATAATTAATTTCTTCTACAAGTAAATTTAAATATGAACGTAAAAATTGTTTATCTTGTTTAGAGCAGTTTTACAAGTGGCTGTGAAAGCTTCGAAACAGTACTTATCATAAAAAAAAATTTTAAGCATCTCTTTGAACACTCTGTGTAATTTAACACAAAGATTCCTATCCAGACACACTTCCAGATGGGGCCCATATTCGCAGTTGGATTACGTCATTCAAAGGCTCTAAGTACCGTTGTTTGACCACAATGCGAGAAACATACATACATTTATGCAGATTCTTCATTATTTAATTTCTTTAAAGATAATACAGGGCGACAATAGTTGGTGGCAACAGTTTGAAAAGTGAAACGGGCATTCAGAGTGATTCGACGCAAAACGAAAACAATAGTCCTTTAGGGACAGAGCCCTTTTGGACTAATAACATGATGGTATTTTTATTATGAAAAGTTAGCATTTTCACACGTATTTAACATTTTTCAAAAGGTAAACTATTTTAAATTGTATGAATCATAACATGTTCATGGAACTCTTCGGTTAACCAGAAGTTTTAATTCTGAGATAAAATACCAGAATTGTGTAAACAAAGAGATATAAAGTAGTCCTAAAGTGCTAATAAAAACAAAGTATATATTATTTAAAAAATAGGTAAAAAAAGTTAGGGATGTGGTGCGAGTTAAGGGAAATAATGATTCGAAATTTTATCAGGTGCGGAAAGGTCTGCGAAATACTCGCCGAACAATTTGAAAGGATTTGTGAAATATGCAGAGAGAGAAAATCCATTTCTCAAAAGACTCAATTGAATTGAATCCTTCGAATAGAAACAGTTGTTTCTATTCCAAACTTATTTTACGCGGGTTATGGGGTGTGGAAAAAGTTGAGCAAAACCGTTTTCAGCGAATAGTAGCAGACAAGAATTTTGTTGCACTTGAAAACTAAAATGATGAGAAGAAAAATAAATATTAAAAAGAAATTTGAAAATAAAATGGAGTTGGGTAAAACAATTTCAGCAAATTCTAAGTACATCTCCAATTTCTGTACGGGCTATAAATGGTTTTAGAGTTCTGTATTTTTAAGAGGTATGACAAATTTAATTTGGTTAAATTCATATTTTCTAATAAATTCAGCACAGACACTTAAATCACTCTGTCAAAGACATCGGATTAATTTTGAATATACATCAGAATCAAAAATCAACTCGGCAAAAAGAAAGATCGGTCACAGATATAAAACTAAAAGAGAAGTCAAAAGCGATTTACATGACATTACATCCAATAGCTTCAACAAATACTTACATTCAAGGTAAAGAAATTTCACATTTTTATTTGATTCAAAACAAAATTTCATGCATTTATTATATTTAAAAGGAAATATCAAGTAGAACCTCTCGTTAGTGTGTCTTCTTTAATTCAGACAACAAAATCTCTGCATTTATTTATTGATTTCGAACGTAAAGTATTTACGTTTAACTCGTTTATTCGATTTAGAGCCTTCAAACAACAAAAAATCAATATTTAAGTTTATAGTTGTGCATTCTTTCGCTGTAACGTGTTTTGAAAAGGAAAACTTGGCCTTCTTAATAATGGAGCCAAAATATACAAAACAGTTGTAAGGTTTATCTTAGGTTTATTAGCAGTTATTTTAAGTTATGATTCTTTCCTATTTATTCTAATTTCAGCTTACAATTTCCTGCCAGAATGTAATTTCAGAGACGCAGTGAATGGAAATAAGTAAGAGTACTATTTAAGTCGATGCTTCACCGACTTCTACAGAGAAAGAATCTGATTTTCCTGACTAGCGCGCGTTTGCCATTTGGCTACATTCTCTTTTAGCTATTACACTCGGCCATACTTAGGCCTTTGCTTGGCTTCGCCGATTTAATTAATATTTAGGGGCCAACTACTTAGAAACCTGATAGCTTCGTCTATATCTTTCAGATAGCTGTAGTTAATAGTTTAGTTTCATTTCATAATTATTTAAGTTCAAGCCCAAGTGGAGGCTTTGTGTATATTACGAGTTAGGAGTTGATTGTAAATATTCTGAGAAATGAAGGGTAGTTATCCCTTTTTAAATCTTCCGTGTTTATGCACACACTTAGCGATTATTCGCTTGTTAGTGTTTGTGAGGCTCTGAGATTGAACATTGGAATTAAATAAGTAAAACCCCACACAGTTACAAGTTTATGAATGTAAGTTCGCTAAAATAATACATATTTTGTTCGATGATATACGTAAAACATATACTAACGAACATGAAACTATACGCAAATGATTTTGGATGAAGCACACAAAAAAAAACATGCACAAGATATTACATACGGTTAAGATGTGCTGATGCTTGTTACACAGTTAATTAGTAGTGTTTCCATTTTCCTAGCTGATTGGATCTTCGGTTAAGCTTAGAATAACAGTTAATTTCTTTTCAACCACACGGCGCGCCTTGTATTAATAAATTTATTTGCGTTCGTTACAATACATAAAAGAGTCCACACATAGATATAGGCAAGCGGATAAAAGAATAGCCAGGAATGTCAGAGTCCATACATTTTCCAAATATTGGAGACTATTGTTAAGCTATTAGACTTTTTGGAACCAGGAAATAATGAAAAACTACGTTTTCGCAGAGATTCGATTCATGGATCTTTCATTTGCTAGGTGGCATGCTAATCATTTACGCCACGACAGCACCCAGAAGTGATGCAATAATCCCTTTCATTCTCCCTCCCTTAATGGGCGACTGAAGAGAGGCACGAAACTTATCACAGCAAATCCAGGGACTGATGAATAATCATCAGCTAGATTTTAGTTCGGATGCCACTGCGGAATCTATCAAACATTTAGGGCCAGGAAATGTTAAATACTAAGTCCTTTCGAATCACGAATCTTTGAAGTGCCTGTTGCACATCCTTATCGCCTACAACCTAACAGCAGGCATGTTGAAATTTGATAATTCATTTTATTCTCCCCTTTTAAAGCGCGATTGAAAAGAGACCATAAAATCTAGTCAACTAAATTGAGGTTTGAGGAATTATTATCCACTACATAGTTCGGATGCTACCACAGAGACATTTTTGCTTATTTTTCGGAAGGAGAAAATGTAAAAAATCATTTGAGCGTTTCCTGGATTTTGAAGCATGAACCTTCCAACTCCTAGCTCTACTTCTAAACTCTTACACCACAAGAGAAAGCATAGGGCAATGCGATACGTCCTATACACTAAGGTTTCGTGTTTCCTCGGTATTTTTCGTAAAGATTTGTACTGAGTATGTGTTCTGCAGGCTTCTTGTCTGTTCTACACTGCTGACTGTCTTGGTGCGCTCTATATTAGCAAGGTTCGGAGGTCGTGAGTTAACGATACGCCGCGTGGCATAGCTCGCTCCTCACACTGCTAGGATGTAGATTAAAAGACATTCATCACATATACCATTAAGGATGTAGAAAATTGGAAAGCTATAGCAAGATTGGTCGTCAAATTGCCTCTGCCAGACACGCTTCCGACACCGAATCCGCTTTGGATCCCTGTAATTAACGAGGTTGTAGGCTTTATCTCACTCATGCAGGTTATAGGAAATCCCGATTCATGGCTTATATACTCCCAAGGCCGAGGCTATCAGAGTATAGATCTCAGCTAGTACAAAGGACTCAGGGAAACGATATTCTCCCTAAAATGTAGCTTTATATAAAAAGCAAATGAAGCGAACAATTCACAATAAGCAGTTGGAAGAAATATAGACACACATGCTGCGTTTGTAAAATCTTTTAAATGTTAATTTTGATACATTAATTCAAGTTCTTTAATTGATTAATGTGGCTTCATGCAACCAAATCTTGCTTTTATAGTTTTTAAAGGCTGAACAACGAACGTTAACTTATTTTTAAGTGTGTAAAAGCGTGCAGAAGCTTTTGTAATTGTGTATCGTCAGTATTACGATGATCAAGTATTACACGATTTAATGCAATCCATCGGAACAGGTACAGGTAGAAATGGAAAGGACATCAGAGTTTCATTATTGGTCATATAGGTATAGTCCGGCCGCATTAGTTCTGCCATAGTAACCGGCTAATTTTGAGTGAGAATATCCCCGGCGGACAGTCAGAGAGTCTCCCATCCCTCTTCCCCTACCCCAATCTCTCGAAAGGACGTTCGACTGGACGTGCATTTTGAGCACCTCCTTGCCTCACAGTCACTATATAATTACAAGCATCCATGCCTTCTTCGGAATTCGATCTTCTGGCCTCGGTACGGCAGTCAGTCTCATTAACCACTGCACCGGCTAGACGGCATTCCATTAGTACCGTATGCTTAACATGAATACGAGCAGGTTTTTCTTAGAGAGTCTTTCACGAAGGCATCCCTCCACTTTGGCAGATAGTCCTCATATACTTTGCCGTATTCAAATAACCTCAGTTAATCGTTGATGCAAACTAGATGTTTGTAAGATGAGTGCGTAGACATTGATAATAAACTTGGAGTAATTGCTTCTTAAAGTCCCAAAAGTCTTCTTAAAGTCTTTCTTAAGTCTCAAAACGTTCAAAATACTATAAAATGCCTCATCAAAAGTCGAGTGATTAAGAACGCTGAATGTTAATAGTTCGACGCGGTATCAAATTCAGACGAAACGGCTGGCTGCATGGCTAGTTTTCGTAGTTCTCCATGTGTATAACGTTCATAAGAGCCGGTTTCCTTTGCTATACTCAAATAACTTAATACCACAAAATTTCGCATTAAGTCGTTTGTCCGACAATCAGTTTCTTGCCCACTTAATTGCCAGTTAACAGATCAGTACTTTTGCCCGGCAACTCAGAGTTGCCAGACGCCACTTGCCCCGATGACTACCTTTGCACGCTAGGCTACTTTTTATTCATCACTAGGTTGCAGTACCTTATGCTTTTATCCCCGTTCTTTTCTTTCATATTATGTTGACCCTGTATTAGGTAGATGGGTTAATGGTGATGTGTGCATTATTTTTGAATTTGATGCGTATTCTTTCATATTAGATAGACCATGTATTTCGTGTATGCGTTAAGAGTCAGCGTATGCCTTATTTTTGAAAAATGTCTCGTGCGCGAAGTTGTACCTTCACAAAATCATCCTAAGTTTATCGTTGAGGGTTATTTGATGTGGAAAGAATAAAAAAAAAAGATTTGTTTTTATTGCTGTTGCGAGAAGCACAAAACCTTGAATTTGAGAGAGTATACTGATATCGTAGCTGAAGAACAACATCTGCGGAGCCAAAGGGAATGTAATGATGTACCTGTTTCAGACTTTATAGACCCAATGAGGCTTTTATTTTCATTTACGCATGCAAACATGTTTCAAGAGCATTTGGGGTAAAATATTTAAAAACAGCATACCTTTAGAATTTCCGATAGGCATTTCCGCTGGAGATAAAAATATTTTATTCTGTACTACAGTGTGTTACCACTGCTCGCTTTGAAATCGTTGAGTTTCTTAATAAAAAATTATTAAAGTTTAAAAAATATGAAACCGATAGTAAAACAAATTTAAAATTCAAGATTAGGAGTTCCAGCAAATTTAAGCAAATTCAAATAATTGAGTAAAAAATTCAAGTAAATTCAAATCATTGAGCAAATAATTCAAGAGGAAACTAATGCTCTCCCGGAGCAAAATCAGCTTATACTGTCTAGTTGCCATATTCAACGCCAAGTTATAAAAAGAGCTCTTAAAGTGATGATACCCATATTTGGGTGGAGGACTACGTTAAAGCTCAGGTAGTGTTGTTTTCTCACAATGCGAGAAACATACGTTCATGCAGATTCTTCATTATCTAATTTCTTTAAATATAGTGCAGGGCACAAATATTTGGTGGCAACAGTTTGAAAAGTGATACAACGGTTTATAAAGATTCGACGCAAAATGCCGTTTCGAGAATAATAGCCTTTCTGGGCTAATGCTCCTTTGGGATAAAAAGTTGCTGTATCAAATGGCAATGCTAAACGAAGTGCCCACAATACACCAGAGCAAATAATTCAAGAAGAAACTAGCGCTCTCCCGCAACAAAATCATCCTACAATGTCTAGTTGCCATACTCAACGCCAAGTTATAGAAAGAGCTTTTAAAGAATTTTTGCCTCCACACCCAACTACTTTGGAAAATATTGATATTCCATCAGTACTTAGGACTCTTGGTGATTAAAAATTTCTAATAATTGATTTATCCTTTAACAATGAAAACATACTCTTATTTACATACAAAAAAAGTGTTACATTGTTGAAAGAATCACTTTATTAGATAATGCTTCCTCTTGTTTGCGCTTTAATGACTAGTAAATCAGAGGAGTATTATATACATTTATTTCAGTATTTGAATGACTGAACATGAACATTTGCTGCTGGACATGACCTCGAATTAAATCTTCATTTCATTATCAGTGATTCTGAAAAAGCAAGAAATAATTCTTTCAGCCACCAATTGTTAGATGCTTCTAGTAAAACGCTTTTCATTCAGAACAATGTGTGTTGTGCCATGTTCGGTCATTAGGGCTGGCTGAAAGGTATGGGGAAAATTGAAGTTTTAGCTTGAAATTTCGAAGCATTCCTGCATTCCT
>KK117201.1:38403-58280 GCA_000611955.2 Stegodyphus mimosarum
CACCTGAACCCATCCCCTGCGGATGCTCTCCATTAAAAGTGGGGGCGGAACTGAGCAAAGCGTACTGTGTCCCTTATGGTGCTCAAGGCTCTTGCCAACGACAAGAGTAATCTTTCATTCCTTGCCACAATGAATGTCGTGGGCTTGTTTTGATGTTACTGTCAGACAAGTGAGATAAGTCAGAACAACACAGTTACCTTGAAATTGAGTTAATTGCAATTGCAATTACATTGTACCTGAATAAATTGCAATTACTATAGCATTGCGATTGTGCGATTTATTATTACACTGTAACTGAATTAATTGTAATTGCAGGATTTATAATTGCAACTACACTGAATTTGAAGGATTTCAGATTACAATTACATTGCAATTGATGTAATTGTAATTGCGATTACCTTCTAATTGTAACCACAATTGCAATATAACTGTAACTACACTATAATTGAATTAATTATGCTTGCAACTAAATCGCAACTGAATCATAACGCAAATAACTGAATTGCTTGCAATTGCATTCTAATGGTAGCCGCAATTACAATGTAACTGAAAATGCATTGTAATTGAATTAATTGTACTTGCAGTTACATTGCAACTGAATCATAATATAGTCGAATTACTTGCAATTACACTGTAATTCAATTATTAATTATTTGCATATTAATCATTTACATTATTCGCAGTCGTTATGTTTTTTGGTATTCCTCTAGACTTGCATTTTGCTGCAAATGTTTTTTCTTGTTGAAATCTGTTTCCTTTTTCGCCTCTGACGAGGCACTGGCCATACCTTGCCTGTATTACATTTTGAACAGAAATGGAATATTGGTGTAATTACTACAGTTTGTAAATGATTAACACTGCTGCAAATTGCGGCCTCGTAATAAGTAGTTTCGGAACCTGTTAATAAAGCCATTAGTTAGTTTTCCAGAATTTTCGAGATCTTATTTTTTAACATACGTTTTCAAAGCCTGAAATTAACGTGCTTTTTGAAAAGTCCATTATACCATATTTGATCACACATATTTACTAAAGTATTAAGATTATCTCAAAAACTTTCTGAAAATATTTTCGAAACAATTAGCGTTTATACAGAGTATGTTTGCACATTTTCAGAACGATTTCGACAAAGAATTAGAAAAAAAGCATGCGTTCTGGAATAAAAATTTCGGGCAACAGATTATTTGAAATAAGAACTATCGTCCGTTATTTTTTAATTTATTCTTCTTTCAAAATATCGCATGTGAATAAGCGTGGTTTGAAGGATATGTTTTTCCGCCCTCCAAAGAATATAAAGGTATTAAAATTTTTAAATGCAAAATAAGCAACCTTATTAATCGGAAAGGGAAAACCGTTGATCAGTACTTCTACATGGAAAGAAAACTCCAAACGAATACCCGAAAAAGTTATATAATGCTTCTAATGGTTCTAAAGTTAACCAAAGAGAAAATCCACCGACACAGAATTTAATTGCAGGGTCTTTAAATACTTCTATAGCAACAATAAATAAAATAATAAACTAACATTTACAGCTTAAATAAACTAAAAAATTTAAACGTTCGCCAACTTCTGTCGAAGCATGTGGCTCAACCCACAACAAGCTGCAGAACTCTGTATGAAAACTATTTAGCAGGAGATAAATGGAAATACACATAGTGATCCTTCATGAGGCATAAGTTTACCTAAATGACTGCAGCAAAGAACAGTATTTTGATTTCAGAGAACAAAGAGAAAATTTTTACAAACCTGCTTTCATCAATGCAAAGAAAGTTTAAATAAGGGGTTAGAGGTTAATGATTGTCGCAAGATTCTAATACAATGGTAAATTAAAAATAAGAAAAGTGGGAAAAGTGTTCAAACAACGTACAATCAACAGAAGTTTTAAATCTGATGTTTACAGAAGAAATTCCTCCATTTTTTTATCCCAGTGAATTTCAAAAAGTGAGACTTCATCAATAAAAATGTGCAAACACTCTTTGTGTTAGTTTTTGAGAAATTTTCGGCGCTTTCAAAGACCATTGTCTGTTACTTAAATACTAACTTTTTTTTATTCTGGCGCCTTCCTAAATTCTTTAGAGCAAAAGTCGAGACGAAAGCAAACTAGGTTTGCAAAGCTAAAAGTATGCTATATCTAACGAAATAATGAAATGAAAAAATAATTTTTTATCAAACAATAAAGATTTTAACGTTTCCAGGTACTTTAATTATGTTTAACGATAGTCATTTAATATCTAAATGTAATAATATTATCATCATTTTAAAACGTTAAAATGAAATGTATATATACATATATATGTAAGATATAGCAAAATACGATGGCTGCTTTAAGAATAATTGGCAACCTCAAAATTGACGATTCTAGATTTTATGCTCTCTCCCTAAATTCATCTGTTCTCCCAAATTCGAGATCTTTTCATGTTACATAATGCTGCTTGAAAAGGCAACTAAAATTAAAATTAACCAATCACAGCTTAGAGTACTTTCTGCATCTACTAGGTATAATACTGCTCACAAGTAATTACGTCATTTTCCTTTCCCTAACTTAGCTCTGCTAACACTATACTGCTTTGCCTTGCTAAAATGCCTAAAGCATACCTTTTAAAAACCAGTGTACATGAAATTATTGTTATTGAAGTATTCGTAAAATATCTCAATTATTTTTTGGTAGAATTATATTCTCTCTATATTAGTATTTTTATATGCAATTTTGCATTCTCAAGCTTTTATTTCGAAATATTAATTATTCTTACGCGAAATTCTTTGAAATGAAACAGAAATGTTGTAAAACATCACTGCTTCACCATATGCTAAGACGAATCTGTCTAATTCAAACCCTACAAACCCTACAAATATTGCAAAGAATTCTAATATAAATTTTTAATGTACCAAATAAACAGTGATGTAAAGTATTCAGAGGGGGAAAAATAGCCCGATTTTGGAAACATTAACTGTAATTTATAGTAATATAAAAATAATAGCAAACTTTTTGTTGGTATGCACACAAAAGAGGTATTACTCTACCACATTGTTGATATGCACACAAAAGAGGTATTACTCTACCGACCAGGCAAACGGTGTATGGTTTTAAAAAGATATTTTATTAATAACTCTAACTGTGTAAATGTTTCGAAAAATGGTTTTAAAAATGCGAATATACCTCTAAGGAGTAAGTAAGGACAAAATTATTCGAAACAATCATATTGTTTTAAATAATTCTGCTTATTTATTTAACACCGGTAAGGAACGCATTTTAATAATTTGGCAAGTAAATCATATAATGTGATGTGGAATGCACTGAAGATATTTGACAGAATTATTTAAAGTGGCCTTTCCAAATGTTTTTGAAACTATCAAGATAATGATTTCCCACTTGGTAACCTGATTTCTAGAAACTGGAAGCATTCGCTGCAAGAAACGGAGTGGCCGTCACTCTTTTCTGAGTTTGAACAAAATGGGCAAAATCAGGAATTAAAGGTTGCGATCACCAACAAAGCGTGGAAGAAAGATAACAAAGTGATAAAATAACATCGCGTAGTAATGCTCAGTTATAAAAATTCATTCTATTTGGGAAAAAACCCTTCTTATTCCTTAAACAAATCACTTATTAAAGCTCTAGTATAAACTGCAACCGAAATTTCAGGTGATGTGTTTCTTGTAAGAGTTTAAAAACGTCATTCATTGAAATAATATCTTTAGTAACCATTTTATAATTCTCACAATTTTTTTGTCAAATTCTCCAAATTTAAATTTCCACAATATGTCTGCTGTGTGTGGCATCTGAATCACTCTTAAATATTAATGTCATACATTTTATATTAATACTATTATTACTCCAAAGGGGCAATTTGCCCAGAAAGACTATTAATTTCGTTTTGGCATTTGGCGTCGATTCACTAAAAGCGTTGTTTCACTTTTCAAATTGTTGCCACCAAATATTATGGCCCTGCATTATATTTAAAGAAATGAAATAATGAATAATCTGCATAAATGTATGTATGTTTCTCCCATTGTAATAAAACAACGGTACCTAGAGCCATCGAATTTTTAATATTCAACATTTCCCCGAATATGGGCATTTGGCAGCCCAAATTTGAAATCTGCAATTTGTTTTATTACGATTTCATATTTTGTCAAACTTTAACGAATTTTTTATTAACAGACTCAACGATTTAAAAGCGAGCAATGGCAACGTTGCCCAGAAAAAACAATTTTATCTTCAGTGCGCGAGACCATGTATCGGAAATTTTAAAGTTGTCCTTATTTTAAAAGTATTTTGCGAAATTGCTCTTGAGCTGAATTTTATGGTTTAAGTGCAAAGAACATGATATTTAATAAGTAAAGGTAACATACAAAATATTAAAATCTAAAATATTTCAGGTTTTTTTTTCGCAGCGTACGTTAGCATAGAGAAGGAGTAATTTTTAATCTTCCGCCTACGTAAATTTTGATAATGATGATAAGTTGATAAGTAAGTTGATAAGTTGATAAGTAAGTTGATAAGTTGATAAGTAAGTATTTGTTTGACTACATAGTCCGCATCCATCCCAAAGAACCAAGTACTCTTCTCATTATACATAAAAATAAGGCGTTTTGTTTGCAAGCCTTCTAAGCCTTGTGAAATGTTCGGTAGTGGTACTTATATTAACACCGCATTTGTGTGTATGTTTTATTGAATCGTTATGAATTATTTCAGGATGGTTATGTGTACTACCCTGGAGAGAGTGTTTCTTGTCAATTGCTAAATGATACAATTCATAAAAGGAGCAGAATCTGAATTTACGGAGAATTCTGATGAAGAAAAATACAAAAGGAACCACCAATTCGCAAAGAAATTCGAAACTCTGGGCAGTGTTTCCGATCAATACAGGTCTTTTTCGATGGCCAAAAGTTCTTCATGGAGTTGCGGCCACCTGTTTCATCCGAATTAACTAGTTCCAATTTTTTGTTTCTTATGGAAAACTTTAAGTGCCTTACGTACAAAAATAAGCTGACCAAGTTAAAAATTTAAGCAAAAAGCAGTTTGGTTTCTTGAAGAACTGTGATACTTTGCTAATACAGAATGTCTAGATTTTGCTTGGTGGTTGAATGGTGAACTGTCAATGTTAGATTATTCCAATTTCTTCTACTATACATTTATTTGCATCAAAATTTACAATTCTTCTGCCACCTGGCAGATACATATTCTAACTTATAGAGTTTCTGAACTCCCCCGGCAGATATTATACAATTACAGGTTTCTGCCACCTGGTACATACATCGCATTACATCATTAAACATCTACTTGTTATGCCATTAGCGGTGTGACGCCAGAGATCCTAACGAATCTGTTCCCTTCAATTTCCGTAATGCTACTAAACTATTTTTATGTAGAGTGAGCCATCTAGCTAAAACTACTGCTATCGGAGGAGACTAAACAATGGTCCAAATGTAATAAAGAAATATGTTGGTACTTTTTCAGCATTTTTTATGAATGACGTTACGTTCTTATAAATTCTAAACCTGTCGTAAATCATATGCACCAAGAACCTAGTTAATGTGCGTTACAAAAATATATCCGATTCTACATTCACATGAAATTAAAAGAATAGCAGTGAAAAGTTGTGTTATTCTATTAGATGATCTCCGGTGAGGCAGTTAGTCAATTTAATTAAGTACAGTGAAAGAACTAGTAACTTTCGAAGCAGTCTTATACGGCCTGCAAATGCAATTCAATTATATATTTGTTGTCAATACAGTGTTTATAATTTTTAGAAACATAGAGATATGAATTGAGTTTATGACGAATACTTTTGAATGAAAAACAAAATGAATAGTAGTTACGAAAAGTTAAAACGAACAGTTGCTTTGACACTGTATGCTTGCTTTTCATGCTGTGTGACTGGGAAAAGTGAGAGAACTTTCCAAGTCTCTACAATAAGTAAATTTTGTTGCTCAACCGACAACTGCTGCTGATTCAGCATTCTCGCTTTTTCCATTTTTTTTTCTATAGAATAGGTATTTCTGATGTAAACTTTCCTTCAGTCACTAATTGGTTGACTGGTTGCATGACGTGGTTCATATTGCGTATAGATAAAGGCAAACTAACATACGGCTTATAAATCCTGTTTACTTGTGCATGGTAGATGAATTTTTCAAACACAATTACTTAACGTCTGGCTCTTACCAGTATTGCTCTACCAGTGGCCTAGTGGTTTTAAGACCGTTGAAGGCTGTGAATTCGATCTGAGACGAAATAGCTAGTTATGTGGCTGATTTTCATGTTTTTCCTTATGTGTAACGTGAATAAGAGCCAGTTTTCATTAGAAAGTTCTCCATTATAACATCCCACCCCTTAGGCAGATAGTCCTTGTGTGCTTTTGAAGACACGTATTCAAGTAATCTCAAAATTTCATTAAACTATACGCTGTTATTTTCCTTTCTTGTGTTCATTATTTATTTTATGAACTTTAAATAAAGAGTTTATTTTATTTTTTACACCTAATAAATATAATTATTAGATGCTAAATGAAATAATAAGCTTTAAATAAAGCTTATTATTCA
Source organism: Stegodyphus mimosarum (assembly GCA_000611955.2). Classification (NCBI taxonomy): domain Eukaryota; kingdom Metazoa; phylum Arthropoda; class Arachnida; order Araneae; family Eresidae; genus Stegodyphus; species Stegodyphus mimosarum. The sequence goes on from KK117201.1 coordinate 44,941, forward strand.
ATGCCTGCTAACTATATTTTTAACCACAATGTCTCTCGTTCAGACTAGAAAATGCTTTTCTATATCTCCAATATCCTTTTCTTTATATGTTATTATTATTAATTTCACTCTATGTCATAATAACATGAAAAAGTAATTATGATTTGTGTACCTATATGACAACCTGATTAGTACAGCTATTGGTTTTAGATCTTCATGGACATGGCATTAGAGCTCTAATCAAGGAAAGCCCTTTTAAAATGCAAAAATCGGGGTCGAATACTTTCACTTCAAATAGGTATGGCTATTTGGTTGATTATGCTGTTCGTTATAAAAGTTGCAGAGAGAGGTGCTAATCAGAGCTGTGCAGAAACAATTCGAGTAACGTTTATGGGATCTATGGCAACTTACTTGTTCGATGGTAGCCAACTTTCTTTGTCAGTGGAATAATCCCCTATTTATGGGTGATACCTAAGCCCTCATTTTCATTACTTTTGATTTCTAAATTTATGGTTGAATTTTTTAATGAAGCGAGGCTCAAAATGTTGTGCCTTTCAAAAAACCAAACAAAGTAACATTTCAACTTTTACAATATTTGGATAGTTTATTTATGCATAAATTCGTGTAGGAGAAGTACCATATTAGGCTAGGGTTTCTAAATTACTCTGGATTCATACTCTTAATTACATTAGCAATGTACTTTTAATTAATAATTTGTTTTTTAAGTGGATTTACTTACTAAATTTCTCGAAATTCTTTAAAATTTCTCATTTAGGCAATTCACTACGTTTGGTTTTACTTTTGGTTTTGTATAATTCATTACTCATGGCCTCTATTGTTGACGAAACACGAATTGAGTAATTGAAGAGTTAGGTTTGGAGGCAACTTCCCCTTGAAAAGATCTGTCTCCTGGCTGCTCAACAATTATTCACTTTATGCAACTTAATTTAGTCTTAAAAATTCTTTAAAGTTTTTAGGATTAATTTATGGCTTATTAAATATTTTTTCCATACATTTAGATGCTTTCACTTAATTTACATGTGCTTTCTGAATTTGAATGATATTGCAAATTAGTTTGTAGCAATAATTAATCTTTTATTTGTTTACAATTAAATTTCCCTAATTTAATATTTAAATTAGCTTTATATAAATGAGATAATGTTTTTGTATATCTTAAATTCAAATTTCATTTCTTGCAGCAATGGCGCAAGAGAATTATTTAATTTCATTTAATTTTACGTTAGTTTCTTATGAGACAATAAATCAATTAATACATAATCGATTAAGTTTGAAGACATTTATGACGTGTAGTATTTCTAGTTTTCAGAAATGTATTATTATTTATAAAAAGTGTACTTGTTACGATATTTTTATTGCGCACTGATTAAGTATTTTAAAGATAGAATACTTTTTTTATTTCTATTATGATTACATTATTATGAATATAATTTTTTTCATATCATGAGATTTACAGAATAAAGTTTAAAAATTTTTATCAATTTCGAATTTTTAATGCCTAATATCTGTAACTTCAGCTACAAGCATTTACAGTTTTAAACGCTTCGAAAATAGAACCATGATATATGTATTCCTCAAAATACATTTTCCACCTCTAACATTCAAAATTTCCTCTCCTATTGCCTGTCAACCTTTTCTAAGCTGTGCCAACATGTTGTGTTCTGATGAAATAGTTTCCTAGATAAGTTTATTCAAAATGACATTTCGAATTCCCATATCAGTAACGATTTCTGCATCCATACCTCCTTCCGACATTCAATTCATCATTGCTCTTGAGAAAATTGAAAATTATAACGCTGTCACCAAACTGGATTGATCACTCAACCCCGCGCTTTCAAATAGAATTTTATTGCCGCATCGCTATCCTTTCATCTCACATATTTACGGGCACTGAGAGAAATAAGGAAGAGATTTCTCATGTGAAAACTGTGTTATATATCAGCAATATTTGTCATGAAACAGAAATTTTCCAGGCAAGATTATTCAGCAATTTAATAGCTTTCAAAATATTTGAATTAAAATGAAGGTTCAGTAATTGAAAGTTTCTTGAATGGTATTGTAAATATCCGAAATAAAACTGAAATCCAAGCTTAGCTTCGATAGCGAATATAAAATTTAAATAACAAGACAATTACTATTCTACAAAGTTTTTTTAATTACTTTAAGGGTGCAAATATTTACCCATAATGAGTTTGTGTTCAAAAGCCACAAATGCTTGACAGAATGCAAATAATGCACTATGGAAATATATTTTTTAAGTCTTTAAATAATAGCCTTGTAGGGAATTTTCTCCCTCCTTTGAGCACTCCTACATGGCATATTTGGAAGCTCCCCCGCCTAGTAATCTGGAGGTTTGCAGTTTGATTCATGATAAGGTTCTTATTTCGACAAAGTTAGCTACACTATCATGTTTGAATCTTAAGCATGTACCATCGCTTTGTTAGGATAGGTTACCAATGAAATTTAAAAATCTTCCACCGATATGTCTTTCATTTAGCATTTTATGAGGATAACTATAGTTCAAATAGATTGAACTAAAATTTATTCGGAATGAGGTATGCCAAAAATGTTCCTTAGTTTAGAGTTACACATTAATAATAGATTCTAAATAAAATTCAATAAATTTAGTGTTCTGTTACTATTTTCCGTTTATTTTTCCTTAAGCCTCAAAGTAAAATAAAACATAGCATTAAGTAAAAGATTCAAAAGAAATAAAAAAATAGTAAGACAGTTCGAAACAAAAGAACAGAAAAGGCTTGATGGTCTTCGGGTTTTCGATAATACGTACAAACGCCCGATTAATAGGGCTCTATTCATTTTTACATTAGAACGAATTAGAAGTTAATCAGTATATTGCGATCACGAACAAGAGCTAAAGGTATGTGTGAAGTGACAGATAATTCAGTTTTAGGTTTTGAATGATTATAGCATTTTTTTTTTTTTGTTAACAGATTTGACCCACTTTCAAGTGATTAACTAAACCTGAAAATTTCAGATAAGCTTTTAAGCCCATCAGTGGCTGAGAGATTAAAACCGCTAAGCACTATTTCAAATTCCGGCAAACAGGCTAGCTGCGTGGCAGATTTTGAGGTTTTTCCAGTGCATAACAAGAATATGAGACAGTTTTTTTTCTGTCTACTACGAAGGCTTCTCTATCCTTAGGCATAGCCTTAGTGTGTTTTGTCATAATTTAATAAATCCAAATCCTGATAATCGTCAGTATTCTCGACGTATTTCGTAAAATGAAATACGTTAATTAAAAAAAAGTTCACGCAACACTATGATACACACTAAAAATTCTAGCTCAATCCATCGTTTTCTGCGATGCACTTCCAGCTCGTCCTAACTCTTGGAAAATATCTCCATATGTTTGAACTATGGATAGTCGATTCACGTGTATTACATCGTTTGAATCTTCCAACAGGCGCTGTAGAGTGTTCCATGCGTTTGCTCTTATATTTTCCATATACATACCTAGTTTGATTTTCAAAATAAATTTTCAAATCTTAGCGTTTTATTAAATTATTTGTGAAATATTGTGGTATGGTGCATGCCATTAAGGATTTGTAGAAGTGAGTGAAAGAATATTTTTGCAAGTTTCCATCTAACAGTGAATAAATTATAGTTACAATGAATTACACTGCATTATTTGATAATGTCAAAATCAACTAGGACTATGTGCTTAAGGAAAGGGATGCCTTCGTGGAGGACATTTTAAAGCAAAATCAGCTCGTATTCATGTTATATGCAAGGGAAACCCTAAACATGCCCAGAACTCCAGCCCATTGACCAAGATTTGAGCCGGGACTGAACAACTACTGCTTAACTGCCACATCCACTTGGTCATCGATGGGCCATAGCTTCCAAAGATTATGCGAAAAGAATAATAGATGAAGTATTATAGTCGGCAAGACCATTTGGCTTCAAGATTCGCTATGCTTTTATAGTTTATGATATTTTCCTCTCCTACATGGATATTGCCTTTAAGATCGGTATTTATGTGCAATACTTGCAAGGGAAATCTGTTTTAAAAGTAGCAGAAATTAAATGAAAAAACAGAAATTATATTAAATATATTATTAAATGACAGAAATATTCGTATTTTAAGTTTATACTCGAACTATGTATCAAAGCTGCTTAATCTTCTTTGTAAGAAAGTTAAAAAATAAAGAAAGCTCTTCTCTATGTATTTATTACCGCAGCATAATAATTTTTTATGTTCTCGAAATGTTAATTTTAGATATACAAATAAAATTTTGAATATTCCTTTTATGACAGTAAAAACATCATTAAATTATGCATGTTGTGACAAATATTTTGATTCTTAAAATATTTTATTTGCTATATATTATCTTATAAATACATTTCTTAAAATATTCTTTTAGAAATTAATCACATCATTAAAAGCGAAAACCTTCTGCGCAAAAAGTTTCTAACGCTAAATATTTGAGAGATTTTCATTGTTTGCTGAATTATTTTTAACTATTGAAAAAATCTATGCAAATTTAGTAAGTGGTGATGAATAAAAATAAATATTTTTCGGACAAATGAAGATGATTAAATTTATGCATTTTTATATTATTTCAAGTTAATCGTCTGCGTTTCGAAGATTCAAAAGAAACAATTTAATAGGGATCTGCAAAGCTAGAAATGATATACTAACACTTTTTAAGAGAAGAAAATTCTTATGTTTTGAGCAATTATTGAAAACCTCCTTCTCATACATTAGGTTATTTTGTATTGAATAAACTTAAAAATGCAATATTTCCTTTAAAACAAGTTCCAGCGCTTTATGATCTGTTGCATGTTTTCTTATAATTTTGTTTCGGAAATAGCGCAAATTTACGAATTTTTTTACTTTTTCGATTTGATAATCCTGGAGACATTTATTCCTATATTTTTTAATTATACATCGATTTCATTTAGTCTTTTGCGTCATTAACATCAACTGTTAATCAGATCCGAACAACAACTTAGCTTTCTTTAGTTCAGCATCTTCTCCTTTAATAACTCAAAAGTACTCCCAAGGGACTGAGCAACTTTCCACGAACACACAAAATTTTCTTCTTTCATTCCAACAGAGAAATTTTAAAAAAGGAACTATTTCAAATGCATTAATATTCTCATAATGATATTATTATCGTGCATATTTGTTTTTACTAGATGGTTCCCTCAGCTGAATATTTTCATTTGTTAGACTAAGCAAGTGTTCTAATGTGACAAATGATGTGCAGCGCCTTTAAAAAAAATCTGATGTGTACACCACATGATTTCCTTGTACGGAATATTAAATTATACGCACTTTTTGCTGCATTTCATTTAAACTTATTTCCTCGAATTTCATTAGAGAGATATTACTCATTCAGTTAATTTTGTTCTCAGTTCGCGGATCTCAAAAATTCTAATCCTCAAAATATCTTCATTAAAAATTGAAAAATATAGAAAAAAAATTAAAACTCTAAATTCAGTTAGAACAATCGAGGAAAATAATTTTTACAATTAAAATTAGAGTTTCTACGCAAAAACAACAAACAATTCGGCCAGCAGGCAACAAGGCAGGTTATTCGGTGCACAAAAATAAAAGTTTAATTTTGGTCCCACTGGGCAAAAAGACACTGAAGGTGCAAAAACTGAATTCATTATCTTGCTAAGTTTCAAATGTAAACAAATATGGCTGCTATGGTAAACAAAACCCTCCTTAAATGAATTTTAAATTGTTGATATTCTACAACTAGTGCATGAAGATCATGTAAATGCATAAAATCCTTAACCGGAAGATAAAAACAACATAATTCAATCATATTTAAAGCAAAAAATTTTCAGCTGAGCAACACATAAGACTAAAATAAAAATGAGTTCACTCAGCCGAGTAACAGAGTGGGTATGTATATATATATATATATACGTATATGTATTTATATACTTTGTTATATATATATGTATTTATATACTTTTGGTGCGCTCGATTGCAACCAAAAAGGGAACTGCACATCTACATATTACAGCAGTCCTATATACAAAATTTCAAGGTTCTGAGGCTAATCGTTTTTGAGCTATGCGAAATATATTCATACGTACGTACGTACGTACGTACAGACGCCACGAAAAAAAAATCTCTTGTAAATCGATTTTAAATCAGTCTTATAATTCGTTTGTGGAAAAAAGAGTCCTTTATTTTGTCCTTACATACAGATGTCAAGCGAAAACATCGTTAAATTGCATTCGATAGTCGTCAAAATGTATATTTTCGTTGAAATGTGATACCCGAAATTTTTCGTGATTCCGTACACTTCGATTTCGCGTACACTTCCTTTACTTCATACAAGAAAATAATAATACAGTAAAATCTTTCGTAACTGGCGCATAATTTATTGGCAATATCAAAGTAATAGCACTTTCGAAGCTCAAAATTTAAATCCGAAATTTAAACCAATAACATAATGAATGTGTAATGAACTAACAATTCGAAGATTTAGGTGTGAAAAATATTTGTGCCACACTTCTGTCGCCCAACGTAACAAAACGTAAGCAAATAATGAAACCAGGGAATTATACAGAAAACAAAAATGAATTACCGATCTTTTTTTAAGCGTCGAAATTTGGATTTTTAACATAGTCTCCATGAGTTTTCAGAAAAATTCGCAATGAAAGACGTTAGATTTACTTTTCCTCTTCCTGAAACGATGTAAATATACAGGATGTATTATGTAGTTCTTGGCATAAATAGTGGCATGTAATCATGTCCAAAAATAATGAGACAAGTGACGAAGTTTGTGTTGGTTTTCAAACATGTGCAGCTCACATGACCGATACCTTAACATATTTAGTGATGGTTAGTACTAGCAAACAGAACGTGAAGGCTTGGGTTCCTATTCAATATGCCTCAAGAGGTTACAACAATAAATGTTTATAAATTTTGCGTTGTGTTATGTAAATCAAAATTTAGAGTAAATAAGAAAGTAAAAATTGTTTTATTTTCTGATTTTGTTATATGTTACTAGAATACACATTTATAAATCATATATTGTGTTAAGTAAATTGAAGTATGGAGCACATTATGGTAAATAAGAACAACAACAAGGAAAAATTATGCCATTTTCTTATTTTATTCTTTTTTATTATTCTGCTACAACTATTCTTAGTCTTAGAAAGTAGAAAAGGATGTTGAGGTATGGAAAGCCTTCAGAAAATTCATTTGAAATTCGATCACCAAACTGCAGTAACTCGATTGAAAGTTGAAAAAAAGCAGGCAACAAAACTAATTGAAAACGTAGAAAAGAGAATTTAGAAATTAAATCAATATCTATGAAAGCTGAAGTAGACAGTATGAATTACAAAAATTCGAGCAAAGAAAGGAAGTAGAGTTGTTTCCCCAATTTCTGTTTCATTTGCAACAATACGAAGTATAAAGCTCTGTTCTGCAGAGATAAAACTGTGCTGTTGAACATTATAATAGTTGAAATAATGAGTGTTTTTTTTAGAATCTTCTAAAACAAGTTCATAAGAACCCAGAACTTTAAAAGAAATTCTACGTCATTCATTGAAAATGCGAAAATGACAAAAATCAGTAAAATAATAGGAAGCTTTTTGATAAGCTTTTATTTAACTTATTTATGGTGTTTGTGGCTATGATCAAAAGTTTTTCATCGATTTTTAATAACTTACAGATAAACTATTGAGTTCAATTATTTATATACATCTTTTGCGGTTGACAATATAATGCGGTGACGAGCATTAAACGATTAAAGTTAGCATTAAAGTTAGCATTAAACGATTATTTACACACATGCTCACTTAAAGAACAAACGAAAAAAATCTCGGACTTCTATTATTTGCACCATCAGAGAAGGTAAAAAATTTTTTTACATGAAATTTGTATTACATTTTTAACTTAATTTCTGGCATTTTGCAGAATTTCTGAAATTTCTTGATTTTTTCCTCCGGCATTATTTTAAAACTTCCATTATTTTAAAATTTTAATACCTTAAAGTGTATCGATATTATAAAATTTTGAATTTTTCACAGCATATACTATAACAAAATTCTTCGTCAACATTTGAAACAAAAAACGAAGGAAAGGTAATCGGCAATTTTCTATGTATTTTTTTAAAATACGCTTTGAAGCAGAAGGCGAATGCTGGTTTCTCAACATCATTTAGAAATATGGTTTCAAGGTTATGATGTTATTACGTCACACTGTTTTTCCTACTTCGGTGTAAATTTATCTAAAATTTATTTTATTTGCTGATACACCAATCCTATAACCCTTGCTGCAAAGAAATTGAACTAGTGTAAAAAGCTTCTGCTATTTTATAAATGGTACTCTCCCACCAGTTTGGTTTTTATCCCAAAAGAACACGTCTCGAAACACGAATTTGCATTGTTTCATTTTTCATTCAACTCTGTTATCATGCGGAAAAACGTAAGACATCGTTTTTCAAATTTTCCCCTTTGGTATTAGTTAAGAAATTAAATTATTTAAAAGTAATAGACGCAGTTCTTAAGAATTTATTTATTATTTTTTTACCTTTTTTAATCTGAAACCGTTAAAAAATGAATTTAATTTATGATATATCCAATCAAAAACATTAAATATTTTTATAGAATTATCTTACGTATTTTTCTAAGCATACACATGCAACATAACGTTTCCGTGTTAGTTTATTCTATATTCATCTAATATCGTATAAAATATTTAGCTGTTCTACCTAGGCTACCTCTATTGACAATCTATTCTGATAAACCATATTAAAGAGCCCTTTTGGGCGATCGTTAAAATCTAAACCATTTCAGAATTTTTTTTTTAAGAGAGCGGATTTTTTTAATGGACATGTTCTTTTAAAACAAGAACAATTTTAAAAATATTAATTAGGAGATATTATAGAACTTATTTTAAAACTAGCCGCATTTTTAAAAAGCTTATTTAACTCGTTCAATTTTTTTTTTCTTTTCTATGCCGTCGATTTACAATCTGTTGTTTCCTTAAAAAGCTCTGGAACTCAAATCTTGGCCGCACATTCAAAGTGGATGACAATACAGTGTAATGCAGCGAGTTTTTCAGAATTGATTTATATTTTTTTAATTTAATTTTGAAATAAATGATGCATTGAATACGTATTCTTTTAAAGAACAAATTAAAACTCGTAAAATTTACCATTTGCAACAGCAGAAAAAAAGGTATTTAGAATGAAGTTTATATGCGATTTTTAACGTAATTTCTAATTTTTTTGCCAAAATCGATTAATTCTTTTTTCAACCATTTACATCAATGTTAAATAGACTTGCACCTGTAAACTTATTTTTCCGGAAAAGTTTCACTTTTCTTCAGACTTTTCATGTTACATTATACAAATTCTTAACGCTATTAACTTAATTGCAGCGTCAAAAGTATAAGCCATTATCATTATAAAATTAAAAGCAGCCCTCCACGCTTTAATTATTCACGATGCAAAATTGTAGATCGATTTTGTTAATAGAATTATTTAATATCTTTTTCTCATTAAAGTGTATGATAACTTATTTTTCTCCTTTTAATCTTTAAATGGAAGCTTATTATATAAAAACTTTTCTACCTTAAAAGGGCTGTTAGTCTCGAAACGCGACATTGCCTTGTTTCATTTTTGATTGCAGTCCGTTGCCATTCTGCAAAATGTAAGATATTTATCTTTCAAATTTAATCTACCTTTTAATTATGAAAAAACTAAGCTGCTATTTGAAAGCAGTACATGCAGTTCTCAGGAAGGGTTTTCTTTTACTTTTCAATCTTATTCAGTTAAATAAAAATGCATTAATTTCATGATATAGCTAATCAAAAACATTAAATATTTTTTACAGAATGGACTTCTATATTTTTCACTTTTCAAGTTGACAGAAGATATATAACGTTCTCATGTTAATCTGCAAATATATTCATCTAGTGTTCTATAAACTGTTTCGCTATTCCACCTGGGCCATCTCTATTGATAATCTCTGCTGATAAACATATTAAACTTTAAAAGAACCGTTTTGCGCGAACGTTAAAATCTGAATCCTATCAGATTTTTAAAATTTTTCCAATATTTTATTTCTAAATTAAACTTCCGAAGACGTCGCCCAGACGGTGTAGTGTTTACGGAAGACTGACTGCGATACCATAGGGCCCTGGGTCGAATCCCGCAGAAAGCATGGATGTAAAATTGTCTGTCTTTTCATAGGAGGTAATGGGACCGTTTATTAGGTGCCTCCGCAATAAAATGACCACCACTTCTGGCTTTGTAGTAGCCAATGCCATTATAGGCAAGTGCCTGCCATTGGAAAAAAAAAATAAAAATCTGAAAGGTTTCAGATTTTAAATTACGTCCAAAGGAGCGTTTTTTAACGTTTTGTGTGTTACCTTTATTTATTAAATATCATGCTCTTCGCACTTAAACCTTAAAATTCAGTTCAACAGCAATATCGCAAAATAATTTTAAAATGAGCATATCTTTCGAAATTCTGATACACAGCTCCGCGCGCTTTAGGTAAAAGGTTTTTTTTCCCGTTAGAGTGTTGCCATTGTTCGCTTTTAAATCTTTCGAGTTTGTTCATCAAAAATTCGTTAACGTTTTACAAAATATGAAATAGATAATAAAAGTAATTCCAAATTCGTGCTTCCAGATGCGCATATTCGGGTGGAAGCGTACGTTATTCAAAATTGGATGGCTCTAGGTACCGTTGTTTTATCACATTTGGAGAAATATACATACATTTAGGCAGATTATTCATTATTTAATTTCTATAAATATAATACAGGGCTGCAATATTTTGTGGCAACAGTTTGAAAAGTGATTTAGATTTTCAATGTTTCCAAAGCAAAATCGCAAAACGAAAACAACAGTCCTTCAGAGACAAAGCCCCTTTGAACTACAAACTTCTGAAAAAGTGCTTTAACATTTTAACAAATGGAAATTAGATATTATAGAAAATTAATACCGCCTCTCAAATGTGTGGATATACTCGAAGACTGCTTAATCCTGAGACTTCAAAAATCATATTTCCAAAGTTAAGCGCATCTGCTTCGAATATGCTGGCTTTAATCGTCCTTAGCTCAACAATAACGGAATTTCTACGGTCAATAATCTTTACGCCTCTGAATAACTCGCTTTACATAGGCGTGAATGACGCTGCTTAAGTTTCCCCTTTACTATCTGTTTAACATTAAGTGCGTGCACCGATCATATATGTAGTTGCCCAATCTGACTTCGATATATTTAGGTGCATCAGAGATTAATCTTACTGGACGGAACATCTGCCGCGGCGCTGGGAAATTACGCCGGCATTGGCAACTGGTACATGAAAGTAGTTGCATAATTTGGACATTCAACCACAGCCTTTGCGTTGTCTGAAACGTTACCTTTTCTTGTAATTAATTTACAATAACAGTTTATATTTAGGTAAATTTGCACTTGTTAATGTTTAATGTTAGATACATCTGCGTTATCAATTTTATACCAATCAAATTAAATGAACTAATTAAAAACCAAGAGTGGGCCCTTGATAAGTGCTGAAAAAGGAAATTGCCAGTATTCTATTAATCCATAGTTTCAGATGTATTTGAAATCGGCAGTAGAATATGAGATTTTGTTGAATCAATTATTTAATAAACTTTACAAGCAGAAAAAAAATCTTGCATGTTTAGAGACTTTTACGGATAATAATCTCGAATTTGGGGATGGCTGATGTTTTCAGTTTGTTAATGCAGTGACTATGTTTTGGATTCCTTAATTTTATCTTTCAAAAGTATTTTGAGAAAAGACTAACAGACTTTTCTGCTTTTTAGCCAATAAAATTGTAATTTTAAACAAGCACCTGGTACAACCTTTTTAAAGCGAAAACTACATAAGCTATAAACAACAACTGAAATTGACACGTTACATATAGGGCAATTACGTTCGCCAGTTTTAGCGACTAAGCGCGGTGGCCTCTATAACAATTGGTGTTAAACCTTTTTCTTTCTTCCAAATGGTTGGATATTTACTTAAAAACATTCTTCGAGAATGGCTGAACACATTGGTCATTTAGCTATTTGCTCACCGAGACAGTTTCCCAAGTGTATTAAGGAGAATGACCGATACCAGAACCACAAGAAGGGGGAAAGACACAACCCACACCTTTGGTTTTAGGCTATTAGCCAGTGTTCGTTAACCGCTATGTCGTCCGGGGCGGCTTTGTATAAATATAATTTTAAGATATATATAAAAGTAAATTTACCTCATTTTTAAAATTTAACTGGGATAAATATAAAAATAATCTTTATCATAATTATGGAGGAACGGAGAGTATAGCTTTTTATTTCAGAATCTCAGATACATAAATAATATAAGCTATCTAATTTTATCTCTCCTTTAATGATTTTGATATTATACCTATATGTGTAAAGTAAGGAGTGTATGCAAGATGGAATTGTAACTGTAATTTGTAATTCTGACTTTAACCACGGGCTAGTAGCGTAAGACGTTGTCATAGGGCGGTGGAATGGCAAACGACATTTTGGAAAATAAGCAAAGCAATACCAGTGACAGAACACCTCTGCAGTTTCGTAATAGAGGCAGTACTTTACTGTGACGTCTTTCTTACTTATTCACTATCTTTTCTTTCAAATATCCTATTAAATATATGTAATATTCAGATGATTTGCATACTGTTCCCTTCTGTATTAGTTACACATTTCATGAGAAAGGAGAGCTGCACTTTCTAAGCCACAACAAGGTGAATTCGTATGTATCACACGTGCAGTGCCAGACGTGCTGTAAACAATCTCGATCTGTAAAGCTCTCTAGTGAAACACTTTACGATCTAAAAGTTACTAAAAAGTTTACGGTCTGTTAAAAGTTTGCTAAAAGTTTTACGATCAGCAATGAACATGTCTGTACCACTTTCATTGAATTCAAATGGTACAGGACAAGGATTCAGCAGCGTGACTGGCTTTCGCCAGGAATTCGTGAAACATACGTAGACTAATTTAGAATATACAAGGGTCTATTCATTTCATTATGTAGCTAAAGATTAAAAGCTTTACTAAATGGTTAGTTATCAATTCTACGACTCGTTGCTAATGCCACTGCACGATACCAAAGCCAGTGTAGGAACTGAAATATCCGCTTTCCTCACGGTTCCGTTATTAAACCCACTTACTGGCAAGTTAAACACCAAGCAGCGTCATAACCACAGGTATCCACACTCAATTTTTTTGTGTTGTGGATGTGTAATACATTGTAGAATATCATTTGGACTCAGAACTGTATCTCGCCACATGTGACCACATGTGTGAAAGGATAGCTTCTAGAAATACTGGTGATTGTATTTACTTGGTATATGATTTCCGC
>KK117201.1:58297-73402 GCA_000611955.2 Stegodyphus mimosarum
ATTTCGGCTGTGAGATTATCAAAAGTCAAGTTTTGCGAGAATAATTTCCGTACATTGACAAGCACTAAACAAAAGCATGATGAGAAAGAAAGTGAGTGGCCAAAACAATATGCGTCATGTTGCTGTTGTTTTCATCACTGACCACATCCGATTTAGCCATGATAACAACGGTCAATATATGCTTTTATAACCTTTATCTGCAGTAAAAGTTTCCCATCATGTTTACAATTGCCTTATTTTAGTTCCCCACTTGTTTTTTGGTTACTTTAACAATATATCGCAGTTCGAAAACCGATATCTCTATAGTTTTTCGTTTCACATACACCATTTTAATGGTGAATGGTGTATGTAGAGCGAAATGTTGCTTTCTGTCACGCAGACTCTCGTGCCATCTCGAAATCCTGCCTTTATATTGGAAAATTTCGCGATACGATTACATTACCTGTACGCATGATAGATGTTCTACATCTATTTTCGTGATTTGGCAAGCGCTTACTTATCCTATAAAATCTGAAACGGATGCCTAGGTAAGTACTAATTAGTTATTTTCATGTATGTTGTTATGCCTTATTTATTCGCTTATCTTGCTTTAGACACTTTTTAGGATCTTTGCTGTTGTAGGACATACACGCGAAACAATTTCTCTATAAAGACATTCACATCAACTGAACCCTTCAGCGAGACTTTAGTGATCAGGTCATTTCGTCTGTGGTAAAGTTTTTAACCAGTTAATAGTTTATAGTTATTTCAATAAACAAAGGGCGAAACGGAAACACAAGCTTTAAAACCACTTTATTCGTGAATGTTTGGAAAAGAACATCATTATAGATAAGAGCAACACGATTAGTTTAGTGATGGCCAACAGTAAATTTTGGTGCATGTATCTTTACTGTAGAAAATGTTTGGTGTGTATTGTCCTATAATAGAAAAGATCTGTTTTTGATTAATTCTTGTCACTATAAATTGTAAACAGAATATCACATAGTAAATTCTTGTGGTTGATGTTTGACCACATATTAAAAGGATGATAATATTACAACAGTGACTGGACTGATATAGAGACTGTTAAATTTTACAGCAGAAAAATTGAAATATCTTAATTGCACAGTTCAAGCGTACTGATTGTGAACTATTGTGTATTACTGTTAGCAAATTGAAACAATAATGAATACATTATGTTATTGTTAAGAAGTAATTTTAATGTTAGTATTGATATTACATTTGAATGACATATTAGAGTAAAAGCGTCCTAACTAGAAGTAGGTTTTGTGCAAAGTTTAATAATATGTATCAGTACTATAGTATTTTGTACTAATTTTTAGCATTGTCTTTATTTTTTATGGTGATTTAAGAGCTCAATACATTAGCAAAATTTGTTTATACAAAATGAACAGATTGTTACAGTAATGTTTTTATTTGTTAGTTCTATGCAAATTATTATTTTTATAATTAAATTATTAGCAATTTATAGCGGACTCTCTCTTTATGATAGCATATAAATGCGCAATTATACATAATGGATTATGATTTAGTGCACAGAATGACATCTTTATAAGATCATATAATATAATTTTATATAAACAGTGAAATTTTATTAACTGTATTCAGTATTTTGTTTTTCAAAAATTTCCATTGGTCTATCAGTCTTGTTCTCTGGATGTGGTTCGACAGATTATCGCTTTTTTCCCCTACGAATAGGAACAAACGGTATAAATGCCATTCTGCTGGTGTATATATACACACTGGCTTTCTAAAGTTAAGCCGGTAAAATCAACAAAAAGGGAAAAGTAAAGTTTTCTTTAACACGAAATTACACATGAAGATGGAAACTGTGTTTAAGTGTGAAAGAAAACAAATAATATGTACAATATAAAAGGAAAACAGTATTTAATTTTCCTAAATTATATGATGATGCCACATTTGGATCATTAAAAATTGATATTTAAAACTAAAACAAACAAACAAAACTTACATTAATAAAGTATGTGACGAGCACAGACCTTCACATAAACTTTACAGCGATTTTCTATGCTTTCAATGAAGTTATCAGCCATCACAAATGTTAGCGATTTCCACTGCCCTATTAGGGAAATTTCCAGCTGTCTGAGATAGGTTGGAAGAATGTAGACACAGCACGATCGAGGACATCCCAAGTAATTTCTTCGGCATTGAGATCAAAGGAATACAGCAACCACTCCAAACGAGAAACTTCCTTATTCTCCAGGCAATCGTTAACAACACTAGCTTGATGCAAACAGCCATCATCATCCATAAAGAGGAACATCCATAAAGAGGACCAACCGCTGCAGTATAGAATTTCACAATGAGGTGTATAATTTCCTCCCGACACCACGAAGCGTCACAGATCCATCTTCAAAGATGTGTAACTAGGTGTGTAACTTAAAATGATAGCCCACGCACCATAAGGCTAAGACCACTGAATGCGTAATCTTCGATGATGTTCTAGGCCAGGCCTGATTGACGTGGGATTAAGCGGTTATTGGAACACAAACAACAGTCCCTTCATAGGAAGCTTTAGGTGCACAGTTCTGGCACATATTGTCTTATTAAGTGACGCTGTAACCATAGATGTAACAGTTATGGAGATGATAACTGTACCCATAGATGTAACACTTGGCTACTATATCAATATAACGATCTTCAGAAAGAGTGGTAACACTTGGTTGACTATATACAGGTCTGACTGGGCACGAAAAACTGTTTGACTTGTTTAAAATTGTTTCCTCGTTTGAGAAAATACTGAATGATCAATGCCAAAGAAAAGAGTGACATATTTGATAGACTGTCCTACTTCAATCTGTCCGACAGCATACCAGGACCCACTATCTGTTATTCCTCTTCTTTCAGCTACAGAAACGATAAATTATCGTACAAAAGTTATAAACATTTTATATCAGCATTTCAATAAACCTCCTCAAACTCTTAACAATGCTGACGTCTTCAGTGGCTACCTAATTAGCATATGTTTGGACAGCCAATCGTGATTTGCTTCAACATGTGATATTTGCATACTTCCATTTGCATCCTTAGCAATTTTTAGCCACCCAGATTCAGCTACACTTTCAAAAATCTCTAATTTCCCTTGCGTGCTTAACGTTTGACAACCAGTGAATAAAAGTGTATGAAGACCAATGCACAAAAAGTAAATAAGATGAATAATATTTAAAAGCAACAACTTTGACTGTTTTTTTAATTATAGGATATAATAATAACAGTAAATCTATTCATATGTACTTTCTAATATACTGAGTTCTTTCTTTAACCTTCCCTTCGGAAACAATGGACACCGTGTAAGTTTTTATTTCGCTTTTCTAAAGGCAAAATTAATACAGAAGGTGGAGAGGGGAAATATTCTGTAAATATTATATGTAATACATTGCAAATTTCCTTAAAACTGCAGAATGCTTAATTAATGTTAATGGTTTGTACTTTCAAATATAGAGTGGGAGAATGTGCATCCATTACCCTTATTCCTTTTGACCTGACCTTTTCCAACACTGCAAACAACAAAAACGCTATCTTGTGCAACGAGTCGCATTTCACAGATAGAGAGTGAAAGAAACCTGCTGTTAGTGCAGTGAATTTTTTTTCACTTTCATCGCACTTTCCCATGTTCATTGTTGTTAGTTCAAAAAATGCTTCACATTTCATGGTGTTCCATACATTCTGTTTTGATTACCTTTAAAGATGTACGAGGTTTAAATTTTATTCCGTTTTGTTTTTTATCGACTGTTAGCGGTGTTCAGATAATACGTAAAGTTACTCTGTATCCTTTCTACAAAAATGCCAATACATGTTACGTATACGTAATACGGATACTGTGATAATGAATTACTGCAAAACGTGCAACTGTTTACTGTCTTGAGAAGGTTTCTTTCCATACATCCTTCTGATTATTTAAATTCTTCTAAAAAATTATTCTGTATTTAAATACAGCAAAGCACACGGGGACTTTTTGCCTAGGGGAGAGATGCATTTCAGAAGAGCTTTTAAATGCCTGAGAGAATAATCTGTTAATAGTATGAGATATTCCTGTAAGAAAAAAATGGCACTGGAAAGAAAGCAAATTGAAAATAAGTCACCATTATATTGCAGTACAAAAAACAAAAGATGTACAGAAATGTTGTCTAGTTGGAAGAGAAAAATTTTATGATAATCAAAACTTCGAAGTAGAAGCTGCTTCCTGGCGATGACTTCAAGAAATAATTGAGTTGTTGATCTGTCTGATAGTCCAAAATACAGAAGTGTTCTTATTATCAGGCTATCAATATGGACTTCCTTGCACCCCATGCAGTGGCCTTAAGCTGTGACTAAGTGAAGCATTAATTGTCCCATAACTGAATAAAAGCTGATGATCCTGATGAAACTCCGCGAAGATCCTGGCTTCTACAGACCATTTTCGTGTTTCATTCCATCAGCAAACTCTTTGAAAAACTGATTCTAGAGGGCCTTAACTATCAACTGTTCACAACCAGAGCACTAAACGAAGGTCAGTTTGGTTTCTTGGAGGAAATCTCAGTTGATCACACTCTAGCCAATGTCCTTAACACATGAAATTACAATATAAGAAGATATACAGCTATAATCTCAATGTATATCAAAGGAACATTTGATAGCATATGGTGGCCTGGCATTATCGTGTCGTTGGCATATATTGATATACCTAACGACATCATTCGAATCCTCACAAGTTACCTGAAAAATCGCTCTGTAGAGGTATCTGCAGATGCAGGTTCTTACAGGAAACCAATAACCAGAGGCTGTCCACAAGACAGCTATCTAGGTCCAATCCTCTGGAATGTCGTGGTAGAGTCATTATTGAGATTTATTGACAATCTCTCTCAAGACATAAAAGCCCAGGCTTTTACTGATGACTTCTTGATTATTTCAAGTGAGAAAACAAGGAACCAGCTGCATGAAAACACCAACAAAGCTCTTCAATCTCTAGAATACTGGTACAAAGAAAATAAACTCCATATGCAGCCTGATAAGTCAATTGGCATAGTAAGTATTGAGCAGTCAGCCCCAATCTCTTAAATGTAGGCTATGAAACAGTAACTGAACCTGTAATTTGTCATGTAGCATTGGCCTTATGCCGTAATATCAATAAGACCATGAAAAGAAAGCTTCTGAAAATCCAAAGAAAATAGATACTGCTGATAACTAAATGTTATAGAACCTCTCTAACACTGGCATCACTAGCCTGACTGGAATTTCATCGATCTACATAACACTCAAAAAGCAATCAATGCAAAAGTGATAAGCCAAGATGTAATTCTATCGCAGAATCGCTTTACCAGCTCAGAACTATAACGTATTTCTCTCGCCTTCTTAGCATGCCTTCGTGGTGTAGTGGTCAGCACCCTCGGCGCGTATTCGAGAGGTCCGTGGTTCGAGTCCCGGAGAGGACATTGCTCATTTTTCGCATCCCCTGCTTTCAAAAATGCCCAATGTCTCTATAAGACTATGAGACCAAAGTCAATATCCACAGCATCCATCCAGGTGTACGATTTGCACAGATCTACACCATAAATTCAGGAGCATCAGTATTTAACACATATCGCAGATGCCTCCGAAATGGATACACGCGCAGTCTGTGCATTATGCGTTATTCAAAAAAATCATACAGTATAAAAATTGGAGTGCTACATTACGGCCTGTTAATTTTGTATCTCAGTCAGAGCTGATAGCCATTAGGTAAGCAGCTAAGTGGGCACTAGTACATCGAACAAATACCATACTCAATTCAGATAGTTTCTCTAGTATTTTGGTAATAACAGGTACCAAATGCAGAATTCTGCATAACATCCGCCATCTCATTGCACAAAGTAAAGGAAAGGTTTAACCGAGATGCGTCAAAGCCCGAATCGGAACAGTAAGAAATTCAGATTGCGGGTAAACTAACCAAAGTAAGCATCACATCTACATTCCTAATCTAGTCTCTTACCTCAAAAGTAGGGCCAATGTTCTTTCTATATCAGAATGACGGATATATGCTGCTGTGGTACTAAGGGCGACCTTAGACATTACCTACACTACTGTCACATGCTGTAAGGCTACGTCTGTCAAAACCATCAATACGTAACGAAAGAAAATGGTACGAGTTGCTTTCAGGCAATCACCGAAATCTAAATAGAGGGATACAGATAATTAAATATATAAGTGATAACTTTGATGAGTTGTAACACCTTTAAAGACTGAAAAAACTGTAAACATCAATGACTGTAAACACCAATTCTGTAATAACTGTAGCATATTTTAATAAGTGTGATACCTAATACCTCAATTCCGAGTTTTCTTCAAAATTCATATGTGAAGACACAGCTTTATACTTTGTTTTCCGTAACTACAAGTGTTAAAACATGATTATAAATATCTGTAAAATTCTGCTTCCAAGACATGTAAAATTCAAGTCTCTGTGGGTTTCAGTTACACGTAATGTATGCGGAACTGTGCCTGCAAATTATTAGTGTAATTCTACTAATGCACAGAAATAAATGCTCCATTGTCCTGCTTACCGACCCTGCTTTCGGGCTGTGGTTGGCTAGGTAGTATAACTTCCCATTGGCTGCACATAATGGTTTAAAGCAAAATAGCAAGTGAGCCGTTCAGTCAGCGGTGGAAAACGAATTGAATAAAGGGTCATTCGCATTCCACTGGGGTTTTTACCTGAGCTAATGGAGTCGATTCCGTATCTTAACTACCTTTTCTATACGTGAAGTTCAGAGAGTCGGCTTTACAGTGTGAACGATTCTTTTAAGTGTTCATCTGAGAGTATGTGTGGAGGAAGTAATAAAACAAGCCGCTGTAGAAGCAGTTTCACAGCTTGTGATAAGAATATTACTCATTTTTTACATAATTAAATGCCCTATATTTTTTTCTTTTGGTTTTAATTAAAAGCAATGTATTTGCACGGGAAACAATTGTTTAAGTTATCAATATTGAGAAAAATGAGGATCTGGCGCTGCCCAACCGGCATAGTGGTTAGCGTCGCTGACTGCCGTGCCGAAGAGTTCCGGTTCGAATCCCAGAGAAGGCATGGATGTTTGTAAATGTATAGATAGTGCCGATGCGGCATGGCGCACTCTAAATATGAGGCGAGCGGAAAGTCCTCTCATGTGGTTTGGTGGAAGGGAAAAGGGGTGGGAGACCCTCGGACCCGTTCCTCCGGGGTGCTCCCCATCAAAATTGGGGACGGAACTGAGCCAAATCACACTGTCACCTATTAGATGCTCAAAGCTGATGCCAACGATAGGCGTAATCTAGCGTTGCTTGACAGGAGAAATTTCGTGGGCTTGGGCTGACTTTGTCAGACAAGTGAGCATGAGTAACAACAACATGAGAATTTGGCTATTTTCCAGATCCCTGTGATCGATTTCCTGTGTTTCCGATACTGATCGATTTCGTTTGGTGATACTAATTTGTGAGATTCTACAGTTACTTTTTTTCTGGTTCCTTATTAAATCCATGCCCTCCTTTTCGTTTCCTTTTTTACGGAATGGCTTTTATGACGCGCGGCATTATTTTACCAACATTTTGCCTTTAAACGAGAACTGTCAGCGGCCAGTGTCTTTTATCCGCTCGAGCCACAACACAGGCCGCGCGATTAAATGCTGCTGAAAGCTGTTAGGCCCTAACCCAGACGAATGGGCTGGCTACATAGTTGGTTTTCTAGTTTTCGCCACGAGTTTTGTGTATATGATTCGGTTTCCTTCAGAAAGTCCTCCACGAAGGCATCCCTTCACTTAGCCAGATAGCCTTCTGTGCTTTGCCATATTCAAATAATCGAACCTAATCTTTTACTCGCTCTACCATTTTTTGATAAAACTAGAAAAGTAAATAAATTATAGTAATAACCTTACGCTCATGACCACTCCTGTAAAAATATTCCCTGTTCTACACATTTTACTGCAAATTCTTTTTAAAGTTCTGGCTTCATGGGTTCCTGTGATTTGACACACATAAAGCTTTACCAATCACGTATAATATGCGCAATAAATAACTTTCTTTCATAATTAATTCATTCCTGAAAACAATTACCTTAGAAAGCTTTTACGGATCCCATTTGCAATAACAACCTTAGGCTAAAGTCATTTATTTCCACCGACTTCTAATCTTTCGACGCCACCGATTTCCACGACAAATGGATTTGGGAATGGAATCTCGAGTTTCCTGTTTGGTGAATAGGATTTCAGGATTGACTCAAATTTGTACTGATTTGTCGAGTCACGCTAATGCCAAGTTGTCCGCCAAATCCCAAGTCCTGGCTCTAATTTTAGGAGCATCACGTTACCGGATGACAGGTGTCGAGTTCCATGGAGTGACAAGTGCTTTGTCTCCGAAGGTCAAAGCATGCGATGGAGAGGAATCCGAGAATGGCTTTTGGCCCGTTTCGGCCTCGATTAAAACGGACGATATCGGTAGTGCTTTGCTAAACGTAATTCATCTGTTTTAATAGCGTTCTAGGATGTTTCTCTGAAGTAACGCAAGCCTTTTGAGCAAGTTATAAAGGGGCTATTGCTACTAATAAATCAGAAAGGTAAATATTTCCTGCCTTCAGCACGATTAATACGACTATGATTTTTACTTGCATGCTTATATTTTAGACTAACAGTGTTAAAGCGATGCAAGACAAATTGTGCGATTAAATAAATAAATGAATAGACAAAATAAACTTATATTTGAAATTCGTCAAACAATCACTGGACCCAAACTGGACAAATATTATATCATATGGTCATATACTAATTTAATCTTAAAAACACATTAACTAATTTTTCTTTGCAAAATTCATCTACAATTTTATATCAGGAATAATAAAAGCGTGGGGCGCTGTTAAAAATTTTGTAAAGCGAATGGCTTATTAATTTGACAATTTAACTTGATTACTGGATTTCTTTATTTAGGTGGACGCGTTTTCCTTATATTATAAAAATATAGATGAATTTTCTAAATTGAATTATTTAATCTCTTGTTCCAATTAAATTAGGTGATACATTATTTTTATACTTTTAGTTATTTATTATTTTATTAATTTTAAACGAAAGCATATTTTATGAAAACATTTTTATTAGTCCAAAGGGGCTTTGTCCCTGAAGGACTATTGTTTTCGTTTTGCGATTTTGCGTGGGAAACATTAAATATCGGCTCACTTTCAAACTGTGGCCACCAAATATTACAACTTTGTATTATATTTAAAGAAATTAAATAATGAAGAATGTGCATAAATATATGTATCTTTCTCGAATTGTGATAAAACGACGGTACTTAAAGCCATCGAATTTTGAATGACGTAATCCTACTGCGAATATGGGCATCTGGAAGCCCAAATTTGAAATTTGGAATTTGTTTTATTATCGATTTCATATTTTGTAAAACTTTAACGAATTTTTGTTTAACAAACTCGAGAATTTCAAAGCGAGCCATGGCAACATTGTACAGATTTTTTTTTTTTTATCTCCAGCGCCTGACACTGAAATTCTAAACATATACTCAGTTTAAAATTATTTTGCGATATTGTTCTTTATCTGAATTTTATAATTTAAGTGCGAAGAACATGATATTGAATAAATAAAAGTAACCCGGAAAATGTTAAAAAAAGACCCTTTGGACGTAATTTAAAATCTGAAACCTTTCAGATTTTCTTTTTATTTATGTATTACTTTTTAATCTCAATGACACTTACTCTTTTACTTCCATCAATTCCATTAGGTCGAAAAAAATCCAACAAATTAACTAAAATTCCGAAATCTCGTATAAATTTCATCTAAAAGACTTTTTTTCGCTCTCTTCAATGGTGCATTTAATAAAATCTGAGATGTTTAGTTTGTTGGTTAAATGCGATATGTAGCAAAATTATATTTAAACAATATTTAAATCCAAATTTGAAAACAATCGCTCTACCATGTTGTATTATGGATAGTAAAAAGTCTAGAAAATTACTTAATTAATATATTTTATCTAACTGTAAGGAAACAGCATTTCGATAGGAGGCATTTATAAGAAGCTGCATTTCTTTGAAAGTAATTCTTTCTAGCAGTGGGAAATTGATTAAATAAACAAATGAAATCAGGATTAGAGAAATCAGTATGAAAGCAAGAAAAATAGTGTAAAGTGCTTGTATAAAATAATGTTTGTAATTTAAAAACTACAACCTAATTCACATAACTCCAAAGAAGAACTGCAAAGAAAAGTCTCATTATACTTAAAAAAACTGACCAATTTTAAGAAAGTGTAGAAAATTGCCCAATTAATATACTACCGTTATTATTTTTGAAAAGGGCGAACAGTTTGCTTTTAAATCTGCGAAAATTTCAAATCTTTATAACAGATAAAATGTTAAACGTTTGAAATTATAGATGTCGAGTAGACTTAAAAATAGAACTAGTTTCGAAAATTTATCAAAATAATGAAAAATTATGTTAAAAACTTTATTCAAAATTCACTAAAAAGATTTTTTTCCGCTCTATCCGATGGTGGTAACAGTAATCTCTGATGTGTTTAGTTTGGTCGTTAAAGGAAGATGTGTACGAAAAATCATTTCAACGTTAAAAAAAAAAAATCTAAACTGAATTTTGAAAAAAATCACTTCCTCACATCGTACTGTCATTTGCAAATAGTATGCATACAAAATTTGAACTCGAAAAATTATAAGGAATTAATTTAAAAATGGATGACAAAAATGGACAGGCGAATTTTCTAAAATGTATATCTAGGAAGTCCTATTACCTGATTATTGAACATATATTTCTTATTCTATAAAAATATCTTCTAGACAGTATGCCACTAATAAAATTGCTGTCATCTAAATTCACAAAATCCGGGAATATTTATAAAACATGCAACATTTTCCAGTACATATCCTGGAGCGAGTCACTGCATTAAAATACGGAGCTAGTTTCGATGACACGAAACCAAGTTATACATAAGAAAAACTACAAAACCTTCTATACGACTATCCCGCTCCCTGGGATTTGTACCGGACCGAACTACCAGTGTTCAGCAACTATACCGCTCGGAAACTGTTTCTATATAATACAGAATTTTTTAATGCTTTCAAGCTATTTAAAACTATTTACTAATAAACTACCCCAGCTTTACGAGCAATCCTTTGCCCCATTTTTGCCTTACAAAATGTCTACATTAGAGCTTCTTTTTACTGCCGAAAGAAACACGAAAAAGATTTCAGCTTTTAAGGTAAAATACGAGAAGTGAAGCTACCCTTCAGCATTGCTTTTATGCAATAACAGGAGCAAAGTACGACTTGTGAAACACTGTGCTAGTTCCCTTCCCCGAGGAAAGGTAATTTCATTGTCTGGCGAAGAAATTTTTAATAGAATTTAAAGATTCAAAACATACTTCTGTATTTCAAAAATTTTATCTTAGTCAAAGCTGAAGTCGAGATTGATTTTTTCATCACTGGACAGGTTCGAAATTCTAAATGTCTATTACAGAGGATTCTTTCTTTTATCTGTCTTCGTTTCTTGCATCTTTCACTATCTGTTCTCAAAAGTTTAGTTATCATAATTCCCATCACATCTAAGCCTTACTCAGTATATTTTAAGTTACATAGAGCCAAACTGTAGTAAGATCTGATAAGAGTTATTTTCGTATCATCAAAACTTATCCTGCGAAACTTATAAATGCCTCAACTCAGCATTTACGAATAAACCTCCTCAAACTCTTCAGAATGCTTCAACAACTGTCTAATTAGCATATGTTAGGATAGTCGGTTCTGACTGGTTGTAATATGCGATACTTACGCACTGCCATCTACTCGTACATCAACAGCGATTTTCAGCCACTCAAATTAAGCTACGTTTTACAAAACTGCTAATTTACACTGCGTGCATAGCTTTTGTAAGCCAGTGTACATCTTGCTAATTATACGAATGGTACAAATGTTTTAAAAATTATACATTAAATATATACGATAAAACATCAAGTAAATTTATTTCAAATTGTCAAAAAGACATATATTGCTTTTAGATCTGCTGTTTGTTACCTTAATTATGAAATGTACATTAAT
Source organism: Stegodyphus mimosarum (assembly GCA_000611955.2). Taxonomy (NCBI): domain Eukaryota; kingdom Metazoa; phylum Arthropoda; class Arachnida; order Araneae; family Eresidae; genus Stegodyphus; species Stegodyphus mimosarum. The sequence continues at coordinate 70,347 of KK117201.1, forward strand.
ATTTGAAAGATTAAATTAAAGATATTTTCCTATTTCACTGGAAATAACTGACAAAATTTGTAACTAGCCATTTTGCCTGGTTAAAATACATCGTGTGTGGCGTCATTTGCAGGAGTATGGAAAATCTAGACTGTAAATATTCCTAATGCAAAGGTAAAATAAAATTAAAGCAAATAAAAGGGGAAAAAGTGTGAAAGGTTTCAGATTCTAAATTACGTTCAAAGAGGCGTTTCTTTAGCGTTATTGTGTGTTACCTTTATTTATTAAATATCATGTTCTAAGTACTTAAACCATAAAATTCAATTCAACATCAATATCGCATGAGCATATTTGCAGAATTCCCGATACATAAGTCTTGCGTTCTGGAGATGAAAATGTTTTTTCCCCCGTACACTGTTGCCATTGCTCGCTTTGAAATCGTCGAGTTTGTTACTAAAAAATTCGTTGGAGTGGTACAAAATATGAAATCGATAATAAAACAAATTTCAAATTCAAATTAGGGCTCCCACGTACCCGTATTTTATGGAAGATTACGTTATTCAAATTTTGATAGCTCTAGGTACCGTTGTTTTATCACAATGCGAGAAACATACATACATTCAGGCAGATTCTTCATTATTTAATTTCTTTAACTATAATACAGGGCTCTAATATTTGGTGGCAACAATTTGAAAAGTGATTCGCCCTTTATAGTTTTCAACGCAAAATGCCAAAATGAAATCAACAGTCCTTCAGGACAAATTGCCCCTTTAGACTAAAAAATAAAAATTCACCTATTTTTTAGATTGTAACCTAACATTTAAGAAGTCTTAAGTTGCCTTAAACAAGCAGAGTTTGGTGTTCTATATCCTAAGATAAAACGGTCCATTATACTCACATATCAATATTTAACCAATTTTCGTAATCAAGCTCCTATATATATATATTATGGCACATAATTCTTGTCCCTAAGCACATTTTCGATCTTACATCGTTATATATTTAGAGTTCAGTTTGATAATTTCATTGAACATATTTCAGACCTTAGTTCTAAATACCTCTTGTTTAGATTACGAAGCTTAATACACAGTATTATCGTTCCGTATTTGAATAATTAGTTCTCGTATGTTCTCTGGACCTGTTTCAATACATAATCGGTTTTATATGCGACAATGGCAAATCGAAATTCGCCTAACTACAGTTTTCGCATATCGCAACGCAATCGAATATCATTTATCCTGAGTTCTAAATACTGGAAGCGTGTAAACAACGAAACGCATAGAGCCAAGTTCAGTCTATATATTCATTTCTGCGTAAAATTTATGATACCCTGCAGCCATTTGTACGAAATTCACACTGAACAACAGTTCAAAACACATACTTACAATGTCTTACTTAAGTATTTTAAATATGGTGAGAATAAAAGGATTAAGAATTTTTACGCATAAATAATTTTTGCAACAAAATCAGAAGGAATAAAATTCCTATTACCATCACTGTATCACAACATCCTAGCAATGATTATTTAGAAGATATATCGAATTTAATTGCATAGTGTTCTAATACAGTAAAATAAGCTTAATCAAAATGATAGAAAAAATACTATTGAATCATTAATTCTGAAATTAGTCATGTCCAAATATTATTTAACCAAATGTTTCCCCGCCTTTAGAAACAAGGACTGTTGTAAATTATATAAATATTTTTATTTATTTGATTTATTTTGGAGTGCTATGTGTTGTTTTTATTTATTTATTTAGTAGCTTTTACGTAATAATTTTATTGTATATTTTTAGCCTAACGGGCGTTAGCCCAGAACAAGTAATCATTTCGTTTTGGCATATTGCTTTGAATTACTTTCTGCTTTGATTCACTTTTCAAACTGTTGCCACCAAATATTGCAGCTCTGCATTATATTTAAAGAAAGAATCTGCATGAAATTATGCATGTTTCTAGTTTCATGTTCTGCATGTTTTCTGTAAAAAAACAACGGCATCTACAGACATCAAATTTTGAATAACGTAGTCCTCCATTCGCAGATGGGCATCTGGAAGCCCAAATTTGGAATTTGTTTTATTATCTGTTTCATATTTTGTCAGACATTAAAGAATTTTTGATTATGAAACTCAACGATTTCAAAGCGAGGAATGGCAATACTGTACGCAAAAAAAACTTCTTTATCTCCAGCGCCCGAGACTGTGTATCGGAAATTCTAAGGATATGTTTATATTAAAAATATTTTGCGATATTGCTGTTGAGTTGAATTTTATGGTTTAAGAGCGAGGAACATGATATTTAATAAATAGAGGTAACACACAAAACGTTAAAAAAAAATGCCCCTTTCGGTGCAATGCAAAATCTGAAAGCTTTCAGATTTTTGTTTTGTTTTGTTTTATTTAATCCAATTTCTAGATATTTGTTACTTTCAAAATATTTATTTCGTACATTGTGTTGTAGCTTTCGTAACTTAGAATCGATCAATGACTGCACTTCAAAGCTAGCTCAATTATAAACTGAGACATAGGCAAAAACTCTCCTAACAAAAACTTGACGATAATTTCATCACCAATTTGGCGACATCTGAAAGTTCCCGGAAAGCACATTTTCGACATTTCCCTTAGGATCGACTTTTCTCCACGTTTCTGGAAGTAATCGGCAATTCTACAGTTATAGTTGCATTGGAACTGTTAAGTCATCATCTCCATCATGAGTTCAAAGGCTTGGACTGGAATTTGCTTTTTGATGGATTTTGCTGATCTGTGGCATTCCTCATGTATTAATGAAAATCTCAGAAACCACATTAATGATTATTCGTAGTGAAATTGAAGATGGGAGGGTTATCTAACCGTTACCTTTTTAGTTCATTTAACACATTCGGGAATTTACTTTATGCTACAAAAAATTAGAAGATATTTCTATCAATTTAGGCCAAGAAACACTAAATGAAATTAAAATTAAATGAATCAGTATCAAAATGAAAATCTTTAAAATATTTTGGATTTGCTTTCTAATGCTAACAGACTTCGTAAAACGGTTTTGCATCAAACTTAGAAATTAGTCTTTTTTTTTTTTTTTTT
>KK117201.1:73424-124139 GCA_000611955.2 Stegodyphus mimosarum
TTTTTCAAATGAGAATTGGACCACTTTCCACGAGAATAATGCAAAGAATGCATATTATATGCCGTCGCAAAAATTAAAGGAAATTATAAAAAGTGCAAAAAATCCTCGTCTTCAAATTCTATACTTTAATAAAGTAAATCTATATATTATATTATTAACAGTTATAAAAAAAGTGATCAGAAAAATTGGCTAAATTACAGAATACTTCATTTACAATTAAACCTACGCTAAAAACTGTCGAAAAAGCAACTTGCATGCTACAAAATTTTACATTATATAGTATTTTCAAGAATGTTTTGATGTATTAGTGGTAAAGTGTATTAGTGTCTGACAGGTTAGATTTGATGTATTAGTGTCTGACATATCAATTTGTTGATGATTTCTGAAAGAAAGGAAAATTTAACAATTGTTTAAAAGATTTTTATAACATTATTACAAGTGTGTATGTTTTTTTAATTCAATTCATTGCAGTGAGTTACAGTTTTAAATAAACATGCGTTTAAGCCAGAATGTTATTAATTTTCATAACTTGTTATTATTATTATTACCATAATTACCAATTCATGTTATTTTTCTCAAGTGATTTTATTGAGAGTAACAAATTTAAAGAGAACATTTTGAAATTTAATTACACAAAATGCTTTATATGTAGGTTACATGAACTAACGAAATTTAAATTTACTATCAAAGTGGATGTTGTGCTGCAATCATTTACTTAAACAGGTTTTTTTTTTTTAAATGCCTGAAGTCTCGAAAAAGTGTGAAAAGAAAATAAATTATTATTTTAAAATATACACGAATACGTTTATTGTAACTTAGATATGCAATTACAGCATTTGAAAGCAATTATATTTCCTGCATTATTATTTTTTAAAATTTATTACGTGCTTCACCATTAGGCTCTACACGGCAAGGGAAAAATGCCCCGTGAAGGGCGTTTTAAGGCAAATTGGGTCGTATCCACGTTACACATGGGGAATACCATGAAAACACAGCCACTCCGTTCGCTAGAACTCGAACCTCGGGCCGAACTGCGATACTACTGCGGTGTTGTTCTGGGTATCTATTGCCAAGGCAATACTTCCCAGACATTCAAAGTGTAAAGTCCTAATACAGTGGAAAGCCTGGAGTGTTTCCTCTGAGAGGAAGATTTGATGAGTACGAAAGTCGATACTGCCTCTTCCTTGCATGCCCGAGCTGCCTGGAGCTGGTACGGCGAAACGCCGGTCGAAGAGCAGGGGGCGTGGCCTCGTTGGAGTTAACCAATTGGGCTCGCTGTCAGGGAAATGGGCCGAACTACCAGTGTTCAGTAGCTGACATCTATACGAAGCCTGACTGCAGTTTTGCATCTATTTTCAAGTGCTTCTTCAGTGAAATTCTTTCCGAACTTCATACTCAAATGTGCAGTGATTAACGGAGATTTTGTTGATAAAAGTTTTGTTGCTTTACGGCTCTTAGGATTTTAATTATTCAATTTAATTTAAACTTAATCTAAGGAGATCCCTGCAGAAAGTATACGGCCCCAGCAAAGAACTTATTCACCCCTCACCTCTTTTGTAGAAGTAGGGGAGGAGAGCTGCCTTGAAGAAGTAGGGGGTCTGTCTGAGAATCGTTAAAAGCCCCCCTCTCTCCGGGCTATCGACCTTGAAAGGATTCCAAGCTACAGTTGAAAGGATAACGGCATTTCCTTGATATGTGATAACTACCCTAGTTTTGCTATAATACTCCCACATATTATAATACCCCCACTATTTGGATTATACAGAATCAAGAGAAGACTGCAACAGGTAGACTGCATTCAATTATCTTGAAGTATTCACTAGTTAGTTCACGACTTGAATTAATTTATTCTAAATTCAGACTCTAGCAAAAAGCATACTATTGCTATTATCTTATTGCTCTTATCTTTCTTCAGGGTTGTGTGATAAATATTTCTGTAATAGTAGTTACTGTAAAAAATTTTGCTGACTTATGAACTTATTAACTATTATGTGCTTATTGAACTTATTAAGTGTGCATTAATTTAACTAGCTCATATAATTTTATTTGTTTATTATAATTACCAGTAATACAATTATTATTCTCGTTTTTGTTAATATATACTTAAATTAATAAGTGCTAATATCAGTTGCTACTGAATTTTATCGTGATTAACTGTGTTTTAATTTGCTTAACAATACATATTTTTTTAACTGCAATTTTATTGTGTACCTGCAATTGTAATTTGCTAAGTATAAGATACTATTTGTCATTTCAATTTTATAATGTTATAGTGCACTGCTGGCGGTTTTTCTTTGTTAGTGTACACCTCCCTGCCATTAGCGCTAGTTTTAGCAAGCACGCGAAGTGTTGTCACCGAATACCATCTTCTACAGTGGTATATACTGCGCTTACACTTACTTTGTGTTCCCCCCCTAAAACTGTGATTTCCGTGCTTTCTACTGCGCTTTTAATTACTCTATGTGCATTACTGTGATTTAATATGCATCCAGTTACGCCAACCACTTCAGCGGACTCAATTAGCTCCACATGCAATAAACAAGACTTCCCTTCGGTAGACAGGAGCACAACAAATTCTTCTACTTCCGCCTCCAGAATAGAGGCTATCAATTTCATTTGTGACCAACTACAGTTGTTCATTAGACATTCTAAAGAGTCTAAAAAACTCAACGCATCCGTCAGGAAACAAGTTACCAGCTTTGTAAATACAGTTCGCAACACAATAGCTGAACAAGAGTTATTTTACGCTCAGCTGCAGGGGCAAATTCAGGCATTACAACAGCAGCGCGATACTTCGAATACCATTGCTCCTACTGCGCCTATTACGGAACTCCCTGCTACTACAGGAGATACACAATTTCAAACAGAAACAAACGAACTTCCTTTCACTGAAGTTCGAAAGAAAAAACGCCTTACAAAGCCGCTTGGAAAAAAGCAATCCGAACACGTGTTGCTAATTAAGCCCAACGACACCGATCAAACTCCTGAGCAGGTTAGGGCCCAGCTTACTTCCAAGATAAACGCAAGAGCCATAGGCATAACGGTTGAAGAAGTTCGCCCTACCCGGGCCAAGGAATTGTTGGTGCGGTGCACTGCTAGGGAGCATATAGACGTGCTTCGGAAATCAATAGAAGAAACACCTGCGCTTTCTTCAACAGTTTCTGTGAGAGTTCCCAACGGTCGAAAAACATCAGTGATAGTTTATGGTGTGCCAGCCTCGGCCACAGCTGACGATATAAGTGAGGCTTTTGTGAATCTGGCACCATCAGTTACACATTCCCACATAACACCAAGGACACCTGTACGTAAGTCCCCAGGTGATAATAATTGGATTGTCGATATTCACACCAGCAGTTTTGACCTTGTAAAAGACCACCCCCGTGTTTTCATTGGTTTTAACTCGTGCACGTTTAGACAATTTTTCAAAGTAAAGAGGTGTTACAACTGCCAAAAGCTAGGCCATATCAGCCACACTTGCAAGTCATCCCCCGCGTGTGCTACCTGTGGTAAAGGACACGCAGTTGGCAAGTGTACTACAACTACGCCTCACTGTATCAACTGTGAAGATTCGAATAAGAAACTAGGCACAACATACGAAGTAACACACTTGGCAAGTGCAGGAATATGCCCAGCATACAAAGCAGAGCTCAGTCGCCTCAGAGCAGCTTATCAACATTAAGCAAAATGCAGGGTCTTGTACACAAGAGTATACTTGAGGGTTTCTCCGTCTTACAGGGGAACCTCCAGAGATGCCAGGCTGCAACAAACAACGCAGCCCAAATTATAATGGAAAATAACTTTCCAGTGGCCCTACTGCAAGAATATTACACGGCAAATGGAAAAATTGTAGGCATGAGTTCTTTCAAGGTCTTTCAGTCAACTAGTAATCTAGCAGCAATAGTGTACAACGGTCCGCTCACACCATTACTAATGTACAAAGGTGATTACTCAATCACAATTCAGCTTGAGAGCCCTAATGGGAATATTGCTTTCACAAGTGTCTATATTCCGCCCTCACATGATATCACATTAGCACTGACTGAATTAGAATATGTAGTTGCACTTCCGGTTCGCAGCAAAATTGTTGCAGGAGACTTTAATGCCGCAAGCCCTCTTTGGGGCGCACCAGAGGGAAACAGAAGAGCAGTGCCAGTTTTGGACTTTATAACATCCCATGGCCTGACGATAGTTAATTCAGCTGACAGCCATCCAACTTTCTGGACTACACGGGCAGAGGGCTGGCCAGATATTACACTAGCAACCACCGCCATTTACTCAAGAATAAACAATTGGAATGTCTGGAGTGATTGCCCATCATTAAGTGACCATCGTTTTATTAGATTCGACATTGACTTAGAACACCAATACGCAGTTAAAAATAGATGGAAAACAAAATATATAAATTCCCAAAAATTTGGCAGTACTTTAGCGCCCCATGCTTCTCATTTAGTAGCAGCCTTTGAAAATGCAAGTAATAAAGAAGCGCTTGATACGGCATACAATATGGCAATAGATGCATTGCAGACGGTCTGTGATAAAATACTTAAACGGCGAAGTCACTTTATTCCAAATAAAACTCCATGGTGGAATTCCATGTTAACGGCCGAACGGAGTCGAGTTCGGGCCCTTAGGCGCCGCTTTCAAGGATGCCGCGATCCAAATGAAAGAAAGGCATTGGGATTGATATTCAGAAAAAACCGCGCAGTCTATAAACGAATGATTTCAAAGGCTAAACTGGAATGTTGGCAGAAATATTGTACGAACGCAACAGAAAAATTTGGTAGACTATTCAAAGTTGCTCATGATAAGATCTTTAAACCTACCAGTCTAACTACGTCAATCTGCCAGAATGCCAACACTAGTTACCAGATAGTGACACATATACTGGAAACGATTTTCGAGCATGATGATCCCCATAAAGACACTACAGCGCAGAAGGAAATACGAACTAGTATTGAACAATATTATACTTCATCCATTGCTGATTCTGAGCCACCTCCAACAAGTAAGGAACTGAATGACGTAATCAAGAAGCTGAATCCGAGTAAAGCTCCAGGTCCGGATGGGCTTGATAATGGTATTCTCAGAGCTATGCATAACACGCATCCGGCAATACTTTTCTCCTATTTACAGGCGTGCTGGAGAATTCGTCTCTTTCCAGAAGGCACAAAAATAGCAGAAGTTGCTCTATTCCTGAAGGGAAATAAAGATCCAAATGAGGCTGCTTCTTATAGGCCCATCTGCCTGCTCCCGGCCATGGGAAAAATCCTCGAAAGAATAATACTTCAAAGACTGAATTTTTACATTCATACCAATAAACTCATAAATACTAGGCAATATGGCTTTATAGCAGGAAAGTCAGTGGATCACGCACTGTATCACCTACGGAACACAGTACTTAGAAATAAGCAGAATAAACTGCATACTGTTGTCATCAGCATAGACATTCAAGGTGCCTTCGATTCGTTGTGGTGGCATGATGTTTTGAAATGTCTCAAAGATATCAATTGTCCCAAAACTTTATTTGATTTGATCTACAGCTACCTGAGTGAAAGACGAATTCAAGCTACAACGGATGGAGGCGTCCACATGCAAAAGGTGACGAAAGGCTGTCCGCAGGGCTCTTGCCTAGGTCCACTTCTGTGGAACCTGGTAGCAGACACTGCGCTCAACCTTTTTGACGATGATGAAACATCAGAAATAATAGCGTATGCTGACGACTTCTTGCTGATTTCAAACGGTCACAGCCGTAAAAGCTACGAGGCAAATTCCCAAAAAGCGCTAGACAAAATAGTCCGCTGGGCCAGTGAACATAAGCTCACAATTTCAAGAACAAAAACAAAAGGAATGGTGATTAGCCCGGAAAAAAGGCACGAGCGTACCCCGTGTGTAAACCTTCATGACAGAAACATACAATTCGTGAGACATTTTCGCTACTTGGGTGTGATTATAGACGACAGATTCTCCTGGCTCCCTCACATCAAGGATCTTAAAGAAAGGCTGCATAAATTGTCTAATACAATGCGGAGAACAGCTGCTGCTAGCTGGGGTGTCTCCTCACAGATGCTCAAAATATGGTATGCCACAGTCGCTGAGCGCATAGCTCTTCATGGCGTTTCCATATGGGGCGTCAATGTCACGATTAAAATGCAACATGCATTGAACTCCGCGCAAAGACCATTTCTTCTGGGCATCTGCAGAGGATTCCGTACCTCTCCTACCACTGCATTAAATGTATTGGCTGGGCTACCGCCCCTGCACTTGATAGTACAGAGCGAGAGTGCTGCGGTGAGAGTGATCAGACTAAAACAAGACATTACTATTTGGAGTAAGACTTATGTATCCTCGGACTACGAGAATCACATTGCCCACTCTCCTTACCACCCTGCAGACTTCGATATAGAAGCAAACTGTAATCCTCCAAGTGCATTACAATCCTTAGCCCTATATACCGATGGCTCCAAAGGAGAACTCGGGACTGGCAGTGCCTGGTGTGCAATGGAGGGTGACTACATAATTCATTCCTGGGCTAAGAAGCTTCACCCCAGCAACTCAGTGTTTCAGGCAGAACTTACAGCCCTAAAGGCAGCTCTGGACTTTATTGCTAATAATGGCGGGTATAAAGTAATTTACACAGACTCAATGTCAAGCTTACAGGCCATCCAGGGCCGTCGAAGTAGGCATCCCATTGTCAGAGACATACAAAAACTATTAATTTCGAGTCCTGCAAGTCTGAGGCCTAAGGTTCAATGGGTTCCAGCCCATACGGGGATTAAAGGAAATGAAGCAGCGGATTTGATTGCGAAAGGCGCGGCCAATGAACCCCATGTGAGTAGCATTGTTGTGCCCCTTCCGCACTCATATCTGAAAACTACACTCAAATGTGAACTAATGAAGCAGTGGCAAAACTACTGGGACACAAGCACCACAGGCAGAAGACTGTATGATTTCCAATCAGAAGTTAACCAGAATTTAAATAGCTGCTCCTCGCACCTTACACAGTATCTGACAGGGCATGGCCCATATATGTCGTATCTTCACAGATTTCGCCTAAGAGACAGTGACCAATGTATTTGTGGGAGTACTGGTGATCCAGATCACTATGTGTTTGATTGCCCTCACACAGCGAATTCTCATTTAAAAAGACCAGCTGCAATCAATATGCCGGCTTGGTTTAAGAACACAATTAAGAACAAATATGCGCTCAGCCGCATTAGAGACTGCACTACCGTTGCTAAAAGCATTGCTGACAGCCTGGAGTGACTTCTTTTCTTGGACACTGTGCCGTCAGTAGCCCGCTCTGTACATATATTAATTTACTTAATGTCTTACTTGTTATTATTATTTTCCTTGTTTTATTCCCAATTATGTTTAATTTTATGATTAATCCAGCACTCTTTTAACGGATCCCACAATCTGTAATGTATTTGTTCATCTTTACATCTGTACCTGATTATATAGCATTTCCTTAATATAACTGCATGCCTACCAAGTACCATAATAGTGTATGCCTAACATGTACAATGTATTTGTTCATCTTTGCATCTGTACCTGATTATATAGCTATCATTAATATAACTGTATGCCTAACATGTACCATAATAGTGTATGCCCAACATGTACCGTAACTGTATAAATGTCTGCCTAACATGCACCTTAATAAGTGTTCCCCTTAGTCTCAGCAGTCCCCATCATGCACTTTTTTTCCATGTTCTGGTCCTTATTTCAATGCTCCTCGTTTAGCGTGGTCAATTGCAGGATGACACACTACTAAGCTCTTTTATATATATATATTAAATTCCATCGACGGGATCCAACAGGCTGAAAAGCACCTAACCCAGTGGGCCAGCTGTTCCGTCGATGGCGAAAAGAAAGAAAGTGTTCAGTAGCTTTTATCGCTCGGCATTGGTAGAAATTATTGAAAGATTAAAGTAGGTTAATTGATTTAGGCGGAGCAGATGAGGGTTATTCTCCGTATGAAGGACCCACCAGCTTCCGAGCGGTGACAACGCTAGACATTAGTAGTTCAACCCCGATACGAATTTTGGCGAATAAGCTCAATGCATGGCAATTTTTATGTTCTTTCCCATGTTTAACGTGGAGACGAGCTAGTTTTCTTAAAAAGTCCTCCATGAAGGCTCCCTTTCCGAGACAGATAGACCTCGAGTTGCTTTGCCTGAATCAAATAACCTAACCTAAACTGCTTAGGAAGATGCTTTTGTGAAAGACTTTCTAAAGAAAATTTGATGTTATTCACGTTACTCATGTGAAAAAATCACGAAACCTCCCATGCACCCAGCTCCTTCAAATTATCTATGTTCAGCATCTTATATGTTTGACAGTTAATGGGTGTTATAGCGAAAGGATCAACTACACTTGATTCGGATGAAAGTGTTTTTGTTGCAGGCTTTATAAATAAAGTTTTCAATCTTTAGAACTTATATTCAGCCTTATGGAAAATTTTAGAATAGAAACTGCAATCAAAATTCTTTCTCATTAAAAAAACCAATCTTAAATTCACTGTATTTGCGTAATGTAATACGATCTTATTATAATATTTTATATGAACAAATAAACCAAGTACAAAAATATTAAAAACAACTAAGAACTAATAAAATTTTTGCAACTCTTTAAAATGAAACTGAGAAGTGGAACTTATAACAATAATAAAATTCAGTTAAGCAAATTTAGTAAAAACATTAAACGATTTTTTTATTTGTCTATCTGATACAGCAATCGTTAAGAAATATAGATTTGCGCAATATTTTCTGCAGAAATTTTCCGTTATTTCTAATCTCTTATATCGCAGTCAGATTCATGAATAAATACGAAATAAGGAAATGGATAGACATAAATAAATTGAATTCTATAATTTAAGAAACATACATAAATATTTATTTGCTTTCGATATTTCGTCTGCAGTTTGCGTTCGATATTCATTTGCAAATATTTCGTCTTGAAAAATACTCTGTTTTTAACTAGTAAAGAGAAATTTTTATGTATATATAATAAATTAAATTCTATTTATAGCGATAATTGTATAAATATAACTTTTTTTATTAAAATAAGAATAATTTTAACAAATTAAATGGATTATTTTCCTCATCTTTTTTAAATGCATAACTTGGATAAGAAAAGTAATTACCATATGTGACGACATATGTGTATAAATAAGTTTTTGCTGGATAATTTCAGAAAAAATTGTAAACTCGAGTTTTATAAGCCAAATTTAAGACTGCCCTATAAATCAGACTAGTATAAGGTATCCTAACTAAAACCCCGTAATTGAAATGCCCAATATAACGCTTTATTTTCAGAAAATTAAAAATATTTTTAGATATTTACAGCAGGTAAATGTTCCGATTTAGTGATGAAAAATAATGAGTGGGCTATTATGTCTTCCGCGATTTGCTCTGCAGCAATGCGGCCCACCAGTGGCCGAGTGGTTAAGACCGCTGAATACTGGTAGTTCGACATGGCTTGGGTTCCATTCCAGGTGAAAGGATTGTATGGTTGGGTTTCGTGGTTTTACTCTATATAGTGTAAATGCGAACCAGTTTCTCACTCCGCAAAGGCATCCAGCTATTGTGGCTTTGCAGTATTCGAATAAGCTAATCTTAATCTGCAGCATCGCACTCTTTAGATGAAATTCCTAATTTCGTTTTCATATATCTGCCTATCGGGATGATAAATTACATGTTCAGTTTTTACTTTAAGTTCTGATATCTTTGGAACTTTCATTAACGCTGTCATACACAAGAGCTAATTTTCAATAGACAGATTGGATGGAGAGTGTGACAATTTAATATGTGCTGTCGAACCCGTGACCTCAGATTTCTGTATCAGTCTGTGACTTGTTGTTTCACCAGGTGCACTTTTACCTCCAAGATTGCACGAAGCTTCGTAGGAGTTTGTGCATCATACTCGTCATTCTCAAACAAACTCGTTGCCAGGTCAAAGGAAACTCGCCATTTTTAAATTGGGACATTTACCTGTTGTTAGTATGCACAGATATTTTCAATTATCTAAACATAAGACTTTTTGGGTATATTAAATCCGGCGTATTTGCTTCGACAACCCATATATATCACCAAAAAATCGTGTAATTTATTTTCTTATCGATACCTGTTTGACGAGCTGAGTGAGAGTCCAGGCCTCAGGTGTTCGAAAAATAGGCAAAAAGGAAGATCTTCCGATAACGAAAAAAAAAAGTATTCCATCAGCAATGTTGTGAGCGGAACTAAAGGTAATATCTTCAGGTTGTTTATAATTAAAATAACACTACTCAGACCTACGTGGAGCCTCTTCTAGTCGACGCATTAATTTGGAACTTGGTATATACATTTTATGGAAAATGAAATCATGTGAAAACTTTTTCACATGGTCCATAAAAAATAACGATAAGAAAGTCCATAAGAAAACTGAAATAAAAAATGGTAGTTCAAATTTTGACTACCTGGCGGAAGATGGAGCATAAAGAACATGAAATGCAAACTTGAAACATAAAACGTTTAATTTAACCACAGCATTTGTTCAATGCTATTCCATATATTTCAATAACTTGTTCAAAGCGCGTTATAAAGCGCGAAGAGTTTCTTGACGAATTTCAAAAACATTATGTTTTATGCTCGCTTTGAATTCAGGCAAAATCCATAACGCTTCCTCCACAGACATGGTTTCTCTGAAATCCCATTACCAGAAGTCACAGGGGTTCAAGTCGGAAGCGATGAAGGTCAGATATTAAGAATGCTTCTGAAAATTGCCCGATAGTTTTCAAAGTGAGCATTAAGCAGTTCCTTCCCTTGTCGCCCAGTCTGGTTATCGGTAATTTAGTAAAACTGTCATCTAAAAGTCGTTTATTGATAATTTCGTGTAATTTTTGTTTCCTAAAACATTATAGAAAATATAAAGTAAACAATACCAAAGAAGTTGCATTCAAAACATAAAAGAAGCATTCCCATTCAACTATATTCTGATTTAAATATATGATGTAATAAATATAAAAAATAATTTAAAAGTATAGGTGTTAGGTTAATGATACTACACAAATATATGAAAAACGCTCCTGCTTAAGTGTAGTCATTCGTAAAATGGAAACGCTACAAATTGCATGTTAAAAGTAAATTTTCACCTAGCATTGTTCTTTTTCCAACTTAAATCCTCTTATTTTAACCAATTAGACCACTAACTCATTTATTACATGCAAATACTATTAACTTATTATTAATTTATAAATTAAAGTATTAATTAGTTATTTAATGGAAATTTTTTTTCCTGCTTTAGTTTGCTTTACCATTAAAATTTAAAAAAAAAGTTTTAAATAGTTATTAATTTATTATTTAAAGACGTAACTGAAAATTATAGCTAAATTGTGGATAAGCGGATTTAAAATAATTTATATAAATTATTCTTTAGAAATTTTTTTTGTTGAATATCTGCGTTCTGAACTACTTTGATTCAATCTGCAACATAGGTAAATTTTTATTAAGCGAAGCAAGATTAATCTAACTTGAACTATTTCCTTAAGAAAGAACTGGGTTAGATCAATCAATATTTATATAATTATACTTAAAAATATTTTGTTTTATTTCCAATCATCGTCTTTCCCTTCTTAATTTTTCAAGAAAGTACAAATTTTGAAATGTTTTTTTTTTTTTTTTTTTTTTTATTGCAATGTAATTATTATCACAATTTGTTTTATTATTTATATTTTATTTTTGCTTTTATTGGAAAGTACTAGTTTTAATTATTATTTATGTTTTCAGCTACTGCCAGTTTAGCGCATAATTAATTCAAATTATTTTGTAATTAAAACAAGATTAAATTCCCTTTTAAATCGGAACTAGTCAAGGTAAATTTACTTTCATTATATATATATATATATATACACGAATACTTATACACATATACTGGTCTTTTTAATGAAAGCATTGAGAACAATCTTAATTAACGTATAACATTAAATATTTTTTATTCAGGTACAGGGAAAACAAAATATAATAATAAAATAATGAAATTCTGGTTTCTTAACTGAGATCTCATTTTTTTTAGAAAATAAGTCAGCCACCCAGAGAGCTTTCTTAGATTGTCACACAAGTTATCCTGTGGTATTCATTGAAAATCATAAGCTATTTGAAATATTTTCCACTTCACGTTTTTCTGCTGAGGTTACTCCAGTTGTTTTTCTACAACTAGATTTAAATTTTTATTTTTGTTTTTGAATTTATTCCTCACAGATATTTCGCTTTTGATCTTTGTTAAAAAATTCTTCTTCACTGATAATGAAGTACGATATATCAAAGGATTTGGGCTTGGAATATTTTCGGCATCAAAATAACACATAATTCGATATTATCTGCTTTATTTTTGTTCTGGTGTATACTCATATGTTCAATTAATTCCATGGTTTTCTTTAAAAAAATTCCTAATTTTCATCCTTTCCGTTTCTGAAATCAGAATAAAAAAGGATTGTAGAATATCAGAATACGATTTCTTTAAAGAATTCTTAACTTCATTAAATAAAACAATGTTTTGATTAGTTAAGTTTATCAAGCATGAATTTCAGTGTAATATCAGTTAACATATGCGCCATTTTTTATTGGTCGTAACGGGTACTCGCAAAGATTGCGCCGAGCGGCAAAAAATGCCAAGCACCGCCCCTTGGTTGAGCTGCACAGTTAGTGCGGTAGGACTCGCTGTGCAACTCAACCTACCGTAAATTTTTGTTGTTCCACCCACATGCCTGTACTTGTAGGGGTACGTCAAATAACCTTGTAACGTATTGTTGCCATTGTGGTTCAAGACATTATTTTCTGTTTGCAGTTTCCGGTGGCGAAAGCTTGCGGAAACCTTACCTATTCATATTTGGCTATGCTATCTAAAGAAACTGCAGCATGCAAAGTCCATTGGTCGTAATTTTCTAGGCCAGTTTTAAAGAAAAAATATCGAAGATCGTACAGAGTATTTAACATTAAAACAAATCATGGTTTATGATGTTATAGTTAAAAAAATACTTATCTCTATCGTACGTATTCTGAAAAAGAGGAAAAATTTATCCTATATCATGTATACCTATTCCATTGAGAAAAATTTCAAATTTATACCATTTGTACCAATACGTTTTTCGAAATGAGGGATATATAATTCGGCATCTTGAAAACAATTTCATTTAGGCAACTAACAAATTCCCATTCAGAATGAACTTTAAAAATGTAGTGATTAACTTTAGATTCTTCTTTCGTCCAAGACTCAATATAATAACTTCTTGATCTCTCAGAAATAAAAAGAAGTGCGACAGAATCTATAAAAATACTCAAGTGAATGACAAGACTTTCTTCATGATTAAGAAGATGCTTCTACTTAATGCTGTTAACTTATCGGTTAATGTTTAGTGACCACCCAAAGAGAAGGAGCTTTTCCATGAAAAAATATTAAATTAAACTCATAATCTCCACTTAATTGTATTTTTTTTCAACGTTCTCTTGCTACATAACAAGTGCCTCAGTACTTCTAAAATTATACAGCTAATTAGGAATTTTTCTTTTTTTTTTCACTTTGTGTTTTTCTTTAAGGACTTGTATATTTTAACGAAGATAGTAAAAGCATTTTTTTATCTGCATTAAAGTAAGCTTGTTATAATATACTCAATTTTTAAAAATTTTTTGCGAAACATGTTCTTTACTGTGAGGTTATTATTTTAAATTAACCAATTATTATGATTTCGGTTTTTACCATGACTTCTCTTTTCTGTATTCTTCACCAGAATACAAATTAATTGTGAGTATTTAAACTGAGTTTTTTTTTTTTTTAGATAAGATGATTTTGGAAATTTTGCGTACTATACAGTTAGCTCCTGTTTTTGAATAGTTGCAATTTTTGGCTTTGCGGTTTTTCGCTAGCGATGCTCTAAATCTGACGCGCCGGCAAATTTATTTGAGCCATCTGCTACCTTAGTAGTCGTATTTAATTGTGTAGTCTTAAACTATCGCTCAACTTTTATATTATTTACCGCTACAACTTTTAAATTACTACTTCCTGTTTTGATTTGCATTTTAACAAGTCATGGTGATTATGGCACAAGTCGCAGTTTTATGTTTGAAGTTCAGTTTAAATAAAAAGGTTGTTTTTATAACCTTTCTAAGACTTTGTGGTTTATCTCAGACACAGAGATAACTTGCTTCACGTCTTTTATGGTTATGACTAAAGTAGTATTATCAGATCAAGTGAAAGATTGATACTTCATAATGTGAAAGAATGCAAAGCTTTTACTCTTCATTAAAAAATTTATTTTATTTTTGTGTGAGCCTTTCACAGTTTGTTTCCTAAGAATGCAAAACATTACAAAAAAAAGGCCTCAAATTGTATGAAACTTTTATTAAAAATTATGACAGTCAACATTTTTGAAATATTCATATGTAAAATTAGATTAACTTCTAGAGTATGCGCAATAATAACGAAGGTTTTTCCGTGGACCATTTCAACTAAACTATGAGCAACACCATAAAAACGAAATTCCATGTGCTTTTCTCGATTCAAAGGATTTCGAATGATGTTTCTTAAAACTGTAGTATTTATAACATATATAATAACGCTGTACGCAACATTTGCTTCATACTTTAAACATAACTTATATTCTTCAGGGTTAAAATGCATTTATTCGCCTAAAATGAAGAAACATTTGCTCAAGTGATGCGTCAGGTACAAGATACATTTGACAATATTTTTGTTAGATAATGATTGTACACTGGTAACCTTATACTTCAATTATTAGGGTACGTAATGATATTTGACACTTATGGTGGCACTGAATTTTTCAAAGATAAATACGTTCTATTCGAAGGGGGTCTAAAGTTTCCTCATATCAACTGCCATCCATCAAACACTTGTTATACGAGTTTTGCGCCTCCGAACTTATAAATTTCGATGTTTGGCTGGAACCTACGACAAATCGGAGTCCGAATTTTCTGAATCCAATATATAATTTACTGTATCAGGCACAGGGACTTTGTTATTATGTTACGCACACTGGTCCATCTATGTTGATTATAACCATTTTACTGTTTCGTAACTGAATAAAGTACTGCTTACTTTATTATTCCGCAGCTCCCCATTGCTTATTGTAACTCATTAGCATATGCGACACTGAAATCAAAGATTGAACTTAAGACTCATAAAAAAAAGTAGAAACAGAATAAATTCTTTGTTATCTACATCTACCTTAAAAGCTACTTTGTTATCCACATCTACCTTAAAAGGTAAAACAAGCAAAATGACGGTATCCTTATTCATTTCCGAATTATTTCTCGCCAGTTTAATGATTCGTAATAACATGAAATTATCCAATATCTTTATACTACAATACAGACTGTGTTTCCGAAAAGTCAGAGTGCCAGTTCTGCTCCGGCCACCATCTAGCGACAAATATCGGCCGATTTAACCCATTCCACAGTCAGAAATCTGATAACATCTCGCTGCTCCTCAATCGTCGAATTTTGCATTGCGAACGCCAAGATGTCATCACACGCAGTGCTGCATCAGTTGGACGGAACACACAACTACCTGCTTCACTCCGGCGTCATGTGTGGGAGCTTGCGCATGCGCACAACCATTCGCGTCTTCAGATGTCTCACTACGTTATGCCAAAGCGGCATTTTCAAATTTCAACCGGTTTGATTGTTACAACGTTTCGTATCTTTTCATTTGAACACCCGTTTTAAAAGAAATTCTAATGAATATCAAGCAAATCTAAGAAAACAGATAAGGTTTACATAATCTCCATACTTTTTCCCTAACTAGAAACTTCATGGCTCTAATTCTGTAATATTTATGAACAATTTTAACTTGTTGCATAGTATATTCTTATAACCGTAAAATAACTGTTCACAAGACGGATTTAGCCTAAACGAAACAGATATTTTCCTAGTTTTACAAAAACACAAGTTTTAATAGCATGCTTGAAACACTTGCAAGGGTAGGAGAGTATGTCTTGACATTTATATAGCTACGTAACAAATATTCCTTTTCGTAACATGATAGATATCACTGCAATAGTCAAATTCTTCCCAAATAAGATACCCAAATGTCAACAGTCGTAGCAGTTCTCCTTCCTCTGTTCGCTGCGAATAACGTGTGATTTGCATGTTATTTTCCAGATGTCGTCAATTAAATGTCACTAAAGGTGCATCACTTAGTTGAAATACCAAAAGCCGCCTAAAATCGACACTTTCTCTTGCCTAAAATCGACTTTTCTTTGAAATCGACACTTTCAAAGTTTTACAAAAGCATAGCTAAAATACTCATACCGTTCGAAAAATATGTCCTGAAGTTTACATGGCTAATTTACTAATGCTATACGTGTGAGCCTTTTGTTGCAAGACAAGCACCAATGCGAAAGTAAAGTTCTTCCTAGAGATATGCTTCAGTATGTCCTAGTCACAGCAGCCGTCCTGCTTCATTAAGATAGACTTGAAGAAAGGAATAAAGATAGCCCGAACTTGTAGACAGAAATAAAGACAGCCCGAACTTGTAGACAGAAATAAAGACAGCCCGAACTTGTAGAAGGGAATTAAAACACTATTATTGATGTATCCCCATATTAAATAAATACATGGCATTGAAAATCTGACTTCTTGGTGGCGAACATGGTAAAACTATGGTCTGGGCTTTCAGGCTTCACACCGACTTTTGCGAAATTTCAAGTTCTTTACTTGGACGTCGACTTCTTCAAGCAACGTGTATAAGTTTCACGAATGTGATTCAGTTTTCTATGATACAGGTGATATCCTAGGACTTTCTCTTTGCATAAGCAACCAGTTCCTAAAATTTCTTGCTCTTCAGTCGTGGATAGATTGCTTTGTAGATGAGTATTTACCAAACAGCGTTTTAAAATGAAGCTGTACAAAAGCAGCAGAACTGCATTTTTGCATATTTAAGCATGCAAAAAGCTTTTTTACCTGATTAGCGCTCATAATGCACGACTGACATCAAGAACGTTGGTAGGATGCAACGTCATGAAAACAAATGAAAGAAGGAAGTCGTAAATTCGAAGACTTCTACATACTGAACATAGAACTGAACTAAATTTTTCTTGATAAAAAAATACACACATACTTTCTGATTCATAAACTTTTAATCTGTCTGTTTTCTTTTAGGTTAAACCTAGTATAAACTGCAAATAGTCATACTAACGTAACAACGCTAACGAACACACATATACATGAAAAGAAATGAGGCCTACAAATTTCCAAATAAATATTTATTGAGCCATGTGTATAAAAAAAGGCCTCTTCCATTGCCGATAAGGATAAAATAAAGATTCTGAAGGATCGGCAGGAAAGGCCCGTGCGTATTCGGAAGAACAATAATGAAAGATGTGCGCATGTCCAAAAGGTCGGGGGGGGGAGAAAAACAGAAAAGGAGCACGAGAAGGTCTCTATAACTGCCATGATATGTCTTCACAATATACAGAATATGGCACTTTGGACACAAATGGCTTTTACAGGTGGAAGTTACAGATGTAAAAAAAGTGGTAATATTTACTACGGCCTAAAAATTAAACAGTGACAATTCAGTATTCCTTAGGCAAATGCACAATTTTAATTTTTAAGTAGATACCGGAAACCAAAGTTTATTTATAAAATATGTGATATTTCACAAATGATTATTTAAATTAGTTAGCAATGAAATCTCGATCTTTCGACACTTAAATTTCCAAGTCAAAATTTACTCGGTAACTAGTTTTTCATTTATGTACAGAAATTTAGCATTACCAGAATAGTTTATGTTCTTACTCCAAAGAAAATAACTGAACTTCTCTGTTTTTAATAAATCTGAACGTTTGATCACATCGCTGGCTAATTCAATACTTCTCTCTCTAGTGCTCTATCTCCGTATATGTGAAAAGACAGATTCCACCATACACGGCAAAAATACTACAGACAAATATACAAATATTTCTTTTAGCATTAAAATAGTAATTTTGAAGAAAATGGCAAAAAACATACGAGACTTCGATAACAAATATGCTTTGCTGATAACTTTGGTGTTGGACTGTGATTCATAACCATACTACATGGTCATCATGTACAACAAATATTACTTCGGAATCCTCATTTTCTGTATATTTTACCGTCGTTTTTCCTGGTAATAAAGGAAGAATGAAACTTGGAATATCATTATGTTTTGGGCATTTTATTTTATACATTGTCTAAAAACTGCGTGAGAGATAATTTACGTCTGCTTTAAATTTTTATGCAACGTTAATTGTTTATTACAAATGAATAATTCTAAAGGAATTAAAATTAATTTATTAAACGGTTCACTATCTTGCTGTGTCTGTTTCCCATAATTTTCATCAAACACTTTTGTATTAAATGGAACATTTGTACAAGGAATTAATTTCATTATCTACCAGCATCCTATGTACACTTCTTCCTATACTAAATACTGAACGCTGTGAAACCTCGTAGCTGAAAAGTTTCGTCTACCTCGCTTCATTTCTCACATTGGTATTTTGTCTTCTTCAAATCGGCACAAAAGGCTCTGGAAGCCCTTCCATACACACAAACTTCGCATTTGCAGCTTTATTATATTTAGTTGAAAGTTAAAAGCACGCAAGCATACTGAAGCAGAAATCCTGTAGTATCTACATGATTTTTCTTTTAATTTGAAATACAAAGCTAGCACACATCGACAGCATCACCAAGTACGTAACATAAATTTAATTATTATTTCTCTAATTTCTGCAATGCCCATCAACATAGTTTCAGAATATTAAGCATTTTTTCAGTTTTACTCAAGGATGACCTTAACTATTTCTAAAATATTTAGTATTCCGGTTTTTAAGCCTCATGTTTCGAAACATAAAACTATTTAAATCGAACTGGATAAATATATCTTATAAATTTTAAATTCTACAGAACGAAAGATAAGTGCATTTAAAGTAAAGGACTAGACTCTAGTTTACGAAACCTTTTAACCAGATAATCCGACTCCCAAGAATAGAGACCAGGATGTTTTGCAATTTTAAGTACTCGGCTTCTAATAAGCCTAACCTGTAGTATTTTTAAATAAATATCTATATTTTGAACAACAAAAATTATAACTTCATTTAAAATTATGCGAGGTACATGGCTTGTCTCATTATGTCTACGAAGTGAAAAAATTCCTAGTTGTTTATACTCACAAAATTTCAAAATGATCATAGCTATAAAATTAATTTATTACATTAAAATGATGCTTAAAGAAGAAGTTTAACATATCCATAAACACCGCATGTTAATCAAATTTCATGGAAAATAAAGCATGAAAAATTTGGTAAATTATTTTGCTGAAACATTTTTTACGTATTTCTAATAATTTTACTCAATACCTATTTTTAAATTAAAGTTTAAAATACCATTACTATTAAATGACATTTTTAATACCAATATCGAGATTTCATTGCGTACACATATTTAAATGTGATGTTTTCTCCTTTATGTACAATTTACCAATAAAAAAATTACATTTACGTACAATACATTAAGCTCATCAGAATAAAGATGTGAAATACATAAACAATTTAGAATTTTACATTAATATGACATTTTTCAAACCTTCACTATTTAATATGCACGATGCTTTTTATTCAATACATAAATTAAATGTAGGTAAGAAATATTTCAGGCTAAACGAGGGTTGAGTAAATGGGCTATTTCTACTCTTTTCTAATGCAACAGCTTTAACTGCTATTTGAAAACGATTAGGTCATCTTATACATGCTAATGTTTGAAGAAATTTAAGGAACAAAAATGAAACATGGAAAATTATATATTTTGATAATTTGTATTTCTTGCTAAGTTACCTTTTTGGATCTTTTACTTTTTCATCATCAACTTATTTTTCAAACAGCATTCGTAAGTACAATGAACGTCATCAAACGTAATTTTGCCGAGACTTGGAATGTCAATATTATTTCAAATCCATCAAATTTTTATTTCTTCAGTCATGAGATGATAATACAAATGAACATTCAATGTCCTTCATAAAATAAAAATTTACACATGAAACACATTACATTAAAATATAAACTCTTAAAACATATTTACTATCAATTATATGTACAAATCCATACATGAAGTGTCTTCAGGCTGCCAATGTAAAATTCGGTCAAACTATGGCTAATAATGACAGTATATGAATTAATTAATAATGCAAACCAAAATTTTAAAAATATGTGAAATAAATAATAATTTAAACGAAAATTAAAAAGTACTTTCATTTGAATTTTCTAGTATTTACTATTAACGATCTATACTATTATTCAATTTTCTAGTATACTTACATTTCACAAGAAATATGTGTGAAAGAAAAAGGGAGTATGAAAAAGAAAAGTAAAAGAATTAGTTGTATTTTTATAACTAGTTCATAGAAGAGTGAGTAAATAACAAAATTGAGAATTTGTATAATTTTGATTCATAAATATAGCAGAAAATTAGACTATACTAAAAGAAGAAACTGACAGCTACGCGTTTAAAAATCAATGTTGCCTTTTCTGTAGAAAACTATGTATTTAGCAAATGCGAATTACTGAATGCAGTAAATCTTGAAAATTACTAATCTGAGTTCAGTGAATTGAGATGAGTGAAATTTACCGCACAAAATTCCTGAATGATATTTTTAAAATTTTCATTTGAAAATAATTAATCTTTAATTTTTTTTAGAAAAGTACATAAAAAGTAAAAAGGTTACATGAAACCAAATTATAAAATGATTGTCAAAGCGTAAATTACAACTTTAACCGCAGTAAAAATTTAATTTAGTTTAATACCCAGTATACTTACATTTAATCGGCAGCCTGAAAAGCAGAATATAATTATTTACATACTCAGTGACTTTAAACTGATTTTGAGAAAGAACGGCACTTTGAAGCTGAGCGAGTGTAACAAAGTTAAACTTTTAAGAACACAGAAAAAATAGCATTCACATAAGTCGGCATACAGCAAAGGTAAGTAAACACATTAACTTGACATCTTTTAGACTAGGATTTAAGAAAAACATTATATCACCATTTTTAAGCCATCGCTCAGAATAAATTTCGAAGAACAGAATATAATTTAAAACAAATTATAAAGTATTCTACTAAAAACATCTTAAAAACTCATACAGCAATTGAGTTACAAATTAAAATTCTCTCGCAATAAACTATATTCCTCTGCAGTCTCTTTGGTCCGAACGGTATAGCCGCATTTGGTAGGTCAAACGTGAGTTCTTTGGTCTTTGGACTGCTTTTTCAAGAGATTATTGTAAATTTGGCCTAAAGTCTTGTAGATAGTCTTAAAAGAAGGCCTGGACGTAGGCTTCCTGTTCCAGCAGTCCTCCATAAGCTTGTACACCTCAACTGGACAGTCGTCCGGGCGTTTTAAGATATTACCTTCTTGGACATATTTGACAACTTCTTCATGAGTCATCCCATAGTAAGGCTGAAGGGCGAAACTGAAGATCTCCCAAAGTACAACGCCAAATGCCCAAACATCTGACTCTACCGTAAACTTATTATAGCAAATTGACTCCAGTGGCATCCATCGGATAGGAATGGCGTCATGTTCATTACCTTTGTAGTAGTTGGCTGCATATATCTTTTGCGAGAGACCGAAATCTGATATTTTGACCACCATGTCATCAGCGACTAGGCAGTTCCGAGTAGCGAGATCACGATGCACGAATTTACGCTCGGATAAATAGACCATGCCGGCTGCTACCTGCTTGGCGATGGCCGTCAAGTCGACATGAGTCAGACGTACATCACTAAACAGGTTGCCATTGCCGGTCGTCACAATATAATTAGTAGGCGAACAAGACCTCAGAAACTCGTTGAGATCGCCTTTTCCCATAAACTCGAAAAGGAGACACATGGGTTTTCCAATGGCGCATACACCAAGTAGTTTGACGATATTGGGATGGTCGAACTCGGCCATGAGACAAGCCTCACGTTCAAAGTCACTTTGAAGATCATCCGATGCTTCATCTTTCAGCATTTTTACAGCAATCATTGTGAAGTCCTCTCCTTTTACCAGTCCAGGAGCTTTAGCTTGAAAAACTCTACCGAAAGCGCCTTGGCCAATATCTCTTATATAAATGATGTCATTACGAGGATACTCTAAGCTTTCTAACTTCGGATGAAGCTTAGCTTGAGTTCGATGATAGGAGACATTCGATGGCAGTTTATCGAGATCTATCTCGACATCAGGATCTTCACCACTACCCAAATGTGGGGGTCGATCATTAGGAGAAATATATCCTGGAGTAGGCGACTGTATCCCGGACTTCTGTCGGATTCGCCTCAGTCCAAGGACAATGGCCAAGAGTATGACAACAGCGGCCAGGCTCAAGGAACACGTCATCAGAATAAATGTTGGTGTGAAGAGAGGCTCTGAAGGTGGTTCAAATATGTCAATGAGTTCCGTATCCGGTTGAGACAACTGGCTGCTGTTATCTATGAAAAGGAAACAATGTATGAATACATAACATTTATTTCAGAATAAATTTCAATTAATGTCATAAAGTTACAATATAAACAGCGGCAGCTCTTTATAGTTTCTAGAAAATGGAAATAAAAAGTTGATAAAACAATGGAATTAATGGAAATGCCGTTTCGTTGTACTCACTTCGATACAAATTCGGTAATCCTATTTTATCATATTTTATTACATTAAGATATAACTGCAGTCTGGAAACCTTTAGACACTTACCGAAAAACATTATTTTATTCCTGGTCCATAATAAACATCGTTTCCAAATAAGTAATTTAAATTATACATTTTATTTTTCTCCATTTGTTCTTTTCTGTATTCAATTTAGTAAACATTGAGGAATATGACACGCAGTTAAGAAACTTCTGGTAGGTGCATACGTCATATTCGTATGAAGTGAATGTTTCAAGAAACATTCAATAAGATTGGTTAATTGATTAAGGCACGCGAATGCTATCTGCCTAGGCAAGAGGGCGACTTAGGAAAGGACCTCCGAAGAGCAATGGTTCGTATTCAGTTTCGCAAGGCGAAAAGCAAGAAAATTCTCCTGTAGCCAGCTCATTCGCTGAGATATGAACAATGCTGAATACCAGTGTTGATCTAGGCCACCAACAGGCGAAACCTTTGACGAGAAAATGCTCGCAATTGAGGTTTCTAATAAAAGAGTCTGCATTTCGAAGATTTTTAATTTTGCACATTGCTAAAGATCCTAACCTATCTAATAAACAACACTATAGAAAACCAGTGGCTACATATTTTGATGCAGACTATATGAATAAAATTAAAGAGTTTATATCTTCAGATTTCAAAGTTTTCAACCAATAACATTTTAACTCGGTATGTCAGACTAAAAAAAAATATTAAAACAACAAAATCCATGAATTCATTAATAAAGGCATATGTTAAGTGAATGCAAAGCATTTTAGTTTAATGAAACAAATAAAAACTGAAATTTGTCATATTATGAAAAGGTACAGCATTAAATTTTGTTCCGTCCATTCCGGGATCATGAAAAATAGAGACAATATTTTAAATTTTACTCTTTTAAATCACGCAAAGTAATATCACATAATGTACGCAAAAGCGTGATTTTCCACTTTTAAATAAATACAAAAAAGGCCAACTTTATCTGTTTGTTTACGTATTGACTTCAACAAAATGCTATGAAATATTACGCAGAAAAAAATATTCAGCTCACTGCACATTATAAATGCTATTTGCGATGCATTCAAGCATTTTTCAAAAGAGGAGGAACAATGGCAACTTGCATAAAACGACATTTCTGCAACTATATTCATATTATTCATTTTTATATTGATGATAAAGAAGAATAAACAAATTTTTCATTATTCTATTCAATGATTGGGGACAAAAAAGTGCTTTTTTACATCATGTTCGCTATCTGTATCCTCTAAAATGATCGTTCTCGTTTACTGATAAACAATAGCTTCTACTATTTGCTTTTACCATATCACAGTTAAATAGTATACTAACACTTTTTTTCATTTTATATTTTTGTTGTTGAATTTCTTCTTTGCGTTTTTTAATATATAAAGCAATTCAAAATGGTTAACTATCGTAAACAACGCATTGAAAGGCAAATGCTCAAAAATTAATTAAATTGATCCTTTGCTTTAATACGCATGGAAGAAAAGAGATTCTTGAGAGTATTAAGGGAAAATTTGTATTCACTAAGTTCATTACAAATGAAAATATTATTTACCACAATAGAGTTTTACAAACAGCCTCTCAAGAAATAAAGCGCCATATTTATATTACGCCTGAAAAAAAAAAGCTAGATGTTTCAGAACGCAGATAAATGTTTCAGAAAGAATTCGATCCATAATGAACCTACTAGGTTACAAGGTTTTCACAATAGTCGCTATACTACGTTCATAAAATGTAATAGCATTTTTATGAAATATTTCTTGAATGAAACAAAGTATGCACGACAGTCAATTATAGAGTACATTCTGTAAGATATGACTTAGCTAATGCACTATTTTCACCTTATTTCTTTTCTAATTTTATTTCTAATTCTTCTCTCAACCTTCCGCGCAATGTAAATTAAGCTGACCTTAAATAGCGAACGATTATTTAAGAGCTTTCGCAGTGTACTGGAGTGCAGCTTATTTTTACTGGCGTTTGCCAGCGTTGACGCCAACAAATCGTGCTTTTCTTTAAGGTTAATTAAGTTATATATAGCTATTTGTTGTGTTGCACATATTAAAATACTTTTTTCTAATGTCCAGCAAGCAGCAGTGGTATTTTAATTATATCTAGAAGATGTGGTGTTAATAAGCGTTAAGATTTATATCTTGTGTGTATTCCTGGAATTTAGAAGTGCGAGGGCGAGAATTCGTCCGTAGCACAAGAAGGTTAAATAGATTACAGTTAACAGCTAATTAAGACTTAACCTTGCAAACAAGAAAATTTTTAAAAATATGAAGATTTTATGTACTCAAACACCCTTAAAATGTACACCCATGAAACAAAAGAAGCCAGGAAAGTTTAACATGCTGAAATTATAATTACCTAGATTTAAGCTGACAAATAATACACGAAAAATACAAAACTCGTGAAGACTTACTGATACGTAAAGACCTTTAAAATGCATATTTATTAAACAAAAAGGTCTTCATTTATAAGTTTCTGTACAGAATCGGCACCAAACGTGGCATTTTGTAAATAGAAATATGATTCAGTTAAGAAGTCAATGGTTATAATTCGTTTTAAAGAAAATGAAATGCTAATGCTTTCAGCACAGGAAAATGATTTGGAACATAAATTATTATTCATTCGGAGCGAAAACGTTTAACACCTACCATTAAATTATCAAGTTCCATTAAATAGGTCAATTATAAACTTTCGATGAAGGCTAACTAATTGGCCAGTACATAAGACTGTAGTTATAAGATAAAGCTGTTCACTGAGATCTGGATTCAAATCTCACTGAGCAGCATTTCTGATATGGGTGTTTCAGAGATATTTTCCATGTAACATTAAAAAATAAATAAAAAGGGTGGGGAGGTGGTTAGCTTCTCTTAGACCTTTCGCTGCTGCGAGATTAAGACAATTTCCCCGATATCTGTCAGTCATAAACTCGTAATACGAGCTGAGCTCATTAATGACCAATAAAAAGGTTAAAAATGGTCTTCTATGAAGGTAACCTTTATCCTAGGCAATTGGACCTCATGCGCTTTGCCTTAAAACCAAACGTAGATGCTACCGGTCACTAGTAGGCATTGAGGAGATCCACGTCAGGTCACTTGACATATATTGAATTATGTGAAGTCATACGTCGGTTACATATCGTTTATTTCAAGGAGACATACAGAATGCAAGTTAATGAAAACTATCAGTTTAAGTTTCTGAAAACCGAACCATATCCAGAACGCACGAATTGCATGATATTTTAAAGCACGGCATTTCGCTTGGTTGGCAGGATTATCTGCACGGGTTATCAGGCTCCGCACTGAAATTTCTTTGAGAAATATTTATTTATTACCAGTGTGTTCACCAACTGAGTGATGAGTTCCAATTGATAATTAGATGCAATACATGGCTAATAAATACCTAAACGTTTTCAATGCGTATTCAGCTACAAACTGCACGAACATATTCAAATGCCATCTAATACATCACTACAATAAAAGAGGGTGTGTTGAGCAAAAAGGACTTTAAAAATGAAGCCATGAGGACTGAAAGAAACTGAAAAATGATGCTATACATTAAGAAATAAATCAACAAAATCAGTATAATAACTGATTTCTAAGATAGGATACTCCTCTAAGGTCTGTGAATTAGACGTATAACTGAAAGTGGAAATAGCTAGTGTGATACAATAGCATTTTAATTCAAAACTTTGATAAAATAACGTATGATCTATTGCTTACGTTATTGCATAAGAAAATTTTCCTTTAGCATTGGAAGAAAAAAGGCTTCCTACCAAACACGATTATGGCAATCCAAGAAAATCTTATAAAATGAAAACTAAACAACGAATCAAAATAACATTCATGTGCCAGACGGGAATTACCACAAAGAAAACAAAATATTCATATCAAATTTTCCAGCTAGCAAAGAACGAGTGGTTGGAGAAGGAAAACCGAATGAAAAAATATCTTAGGAAATGGCAGAAAATACAAAGAAAGAAAACGAGTAGAAGAGTTAGGATAGAAAGAAAACTTCGGTCCTTAAATCATGTGGAGAAAAGAGCACGAAACAGTCCTTAAATTATGTAGGAAACTTTAAGTTATCGGATCAGGTGCAAGTAGTAATAAACAAGAAACTATAATCACATTAGTTAGAGATTATTTTTTGGTTGGCAATCCCGCTAATTCCTGAATAAGCACGGCTTCTTCTGTTAACCACATTGGGAACGAAGGTGTACGGAGGTATTGCAATAAATAAGTAAATTAAGGAAACTAATTCGCCAGACGCCACCAAATTTTTTTCCTTCATTTTTCTCGTATTTTCCAAAGTTTTAAAATATTGGAATTTCATTTCGTTTTGTGGAGAAACAAGAACAAAATACAAAAATATCTTACACCGATATTTGCTTTCTCTAAAAATAAAGGAAAGAAAATCCGGTACGTTTAGACCACACGAAAAGGGAAGGAAAAAGAAACGCATAATAAACAGATAAAAAAAATACGTATCTAAGCAGAAAATAGCACAGCATTACAGTCACGAGTATCGATTCAAGCTAAATTTTCGGAAGATAAGCGAGGCTGAATTTTAGGAAACTCTTCTGGAAGCAGAATTTTTCAATTGCAGTATTTCTTTTTTAAAGTTAAGAAGAGTTGCACGTTCTATGAATGTATTCACGCGTGATGCAGATGTATGTGAACGCATGGGAATAAAAAAGCAGTTCGTTCGCATCCGAATAGCTAAAGCAGTGTCTAATTTTAGCTTTTGGATAGGGTCCTTTCACAGTCGAAAATATACAACCATTGAATCACTAAATTTAATGGAGCCTTCCATGCTTTTCACTTGCATATAAATAGAATATCTAATGCAGAAGAGAAGAATTTATGGAAATTGAAGCTGTACTGAAAAATGAACTAATTAACGTGACGTTGCCAACTGCGAATTTATATTTCTCTTGACGATTTTATATAAAGGAATACCAAATTATACTTCTCTCCACAGTTTTATATAAAAGAATACAGAATTAAGTTTGCTTAACAAATCAACTTAGTGTACTGCCAATTAATATTCTATTTAAGGAATGTGATATGAGGTAATTCCGTGTAAAGGCACTTCTCACTACGAAAGTAAATATAATATCTAAATTTTATTCAGTAAGAAGGCATAGAAGAATATCTGTAATTGGATGAAGTACGTGATAAAAAGTGGAAGCATTACATACCTGTTATTGTAATTAAATATTTCTTATTCAAAACACAGGCGCCTCCGTTCGTTGAGTATATAGTTATTTTCTATAAATACTTAATTAATACTGAAGCGAAATCAGATTATTTACAATCTATACCAGATCATACGCTTTACCATTTTCACAGTTTTTAAAGTTCCAGAAACGGAAATAGAATCTATTTGAGGAGCTGTATTGTCTAGTATGCGCTACTGTTTTGAAACATATGCTAGCAAAGAAATGGAACTGAATAAGTTTCATACCAGAACCCGACAACAAGGCAAAGAACGGAAAAATTTCCACTCATGAAGTTTTAGAGCGTTCCATGAAAAATTCACAGGGTTTACACAGAATGTGTTTACAAATAATAGAAAAATAATCTAATCTTAGAAAATCCGATAATAATGCGATAATAAGATAATAATGCGAAATCTTGTTTAATGCTGAAACATTTCTGAGGAACATAGCGAAAAGAACAGAATTTTGATTATCCACAAACTTCGCTAAAATCGTGTGTTATATTGTAGATATGCAACAGAATATCTACAACATCCTTTAGCGCGTAATCTTCCTATTAATTCCTTTTCTGTCCCGTAGACCCCTTTCAACATTGCTAGACGATCATTCATCCGCCACCTTATTTCCAAAACTCGAAAAATACATTTACTTTAATTTAGATTATTTTGTAATGGTTTTGTATATTAAATAAGAAAATGTATTGAAAATGTTTATAATCACTAAAACTGTTATACTTGAGTAACTGCTTAGTTGAATTTAAAAAGAATATGAATACACTGTTAGATACTGCACAGAACTTCAAAAATTAATTCTTGTTTTTCTTTTCAGGAAACACTCCGTGAGCGACTTTTACAGCCGAAGCCCATTGATCCATTTTAGAAGACACCCCTTTGGTTGAGACATCAGTGTGCACTTTGGAAATTTGCTTCCGGAGCTCGAAATACGGCTATATGATTTCG
The DNA here is from genome assembly GCA_000611955.2 of Stegodyphus mimosarum. NCBI lineage: Eukaryota > Metazoa > Arthropoda > Arachnida > Araneae > Eresidae > Stegodyphus > Stegodyphus mimosarum. The sequence goes on from KK117201.1 coordinate 102,290, forward strand.
TGGTTTTATCATATGTTTAACATACCGTATCCCATAGAAAATCCTCCATGGAGGCTTCTCTTGGTATACATTGTAATTAAATAACCCAATACAGTCACTATAGATAAAAACTGTAGAATTAAAATTTCTGATTGACTTCTGTCTCATTACATGACCGGCAGCAGTATTTTAAAAGTGAAAATAACTATATGATTAAATTTGCATTCTATGTGAAGAAAAAAGTTTCTGAAAGCTCAAAGAGCAATTTTTTGAAATAATCATAAATAGCAGAAAGGATCGAAAGAAAAGTAATCTAGGATCAAACAACTCCTGGCGGCTGCTGAGAAAATTTCGATGATTTAACGCAAATTAAGAATGGTTCTTTTTATCCACAATGATTTCGTTCGAATACAAACGCGAGAGTATGAAATACAAAACCTGGCATTTTCTGGAGCCAATCTCTTTCCTGGAACATAATAAAAATGCAAATGGCGACAGCCCTGGAGCTCGTTGGCGAAGAACAAATCGAAAATATGCATAATGAAAGACAAATCGCCGTCGAAATGGGAGGTGAATTATTCCACAGTATACGAATTCGGGAAGGTCTATGAAGATAAAAAAATAATCAGTATCTCAAGAATATTTTAGTAAAAGAACCTTAGAATATTTTTTTTTACGCGATTAGTCTGAAAAATGGCGAGCTAAGCATTCCTTTCTATGAAGCCACACACGAAATTTTAATAATTGCCGAAATATGACCGGAATGCGATTTTTACATTTCAAATTTGTTAGACAGACATGAAGCAAATGACTCGGAATTTTAGAATTTTGATAGAAGCAAAATATAGGTTTTAGCTGAAATGTTTCGTCAAAGCATTCTTTTAATGAGAAATTTAAAATTACTTTAAAGTATTTTTTTTTCAATTCTATCAAACAAATAAATTTGTAGTGGAGAATACAATGCTAGTACTTATAAAAACATGAAACCTTAGCAGATTTAAAAGAGCAAGGGCTCTCTAAATTTTCAACGCTTTTAAAAGATCTCGTGTTATTCTTCATTTTCAGCTTTTCTACAAATTCAAGAATCAATCAACAGAAACACCAATTAAAATATACTAGAAAATAACTGACATCCAGTTTCTAAGCCCAAATAATACTCATTAGGCATATGTTAACTTGGTATTGTCCAGATCCCCGAAAGCCGTTGAAACTCTATATCGCTAGATTTTTTGCTATGCATACGTCTAAATATCAAAACTAACTATTAATGCCTATTATCAATACCTAAAATTACAATGCAAGAACTTCCAAGCACGTAATATAATGCAAGAACAATGTCAAAACTCTCGAATTGTGTTTTCGTACACTTTTAATTTCATTCATGGACTGCGAATGTCAAACCTAGAAAATGATAACTGTCTATGATGGCTAAAATGGTCGTGGATGGTCATGTTGGCAACTACAGTAAAAGGAATGCCTTTGAGTATATGCTAAGGCTTCTTTAGTATGATTTTTTTAATTAAGGAAACAGATACAAAATTCCTCGCGTTCACGAAGCATTCCATGAGGCTTACAGATGTAAGTAAATAACTCACAATACAATGAATTCAACAACAAAATACACAAAATCTAGGCCTGGAGAGACCAGAGAATATATATAACAAGATGGCCATTATTGTAATAAAATGACTCGATGAATGAAAGTTGCATCGGAATGGCGTTGCTTGTCTGCACTACAACTTCAAGACGCTTACTGCGTATTTAGAAAGATGGATGCATAAACCAAAAAACTTCCAGACGTAGCTGTCTGGAAACATATTTTAATCCATGATCATGCACATCATCACTATGGGTGCGCTATACATCTACAATTTTATACAGCTTACATCTTCTTAAATAATGGACGAAATAAGAAAAGTAAATTCTGCGTTCCGGCAGGACGACACAGCGAAAAGTAGCAGAAGACAAGAGCGAAGAGACAGTTGCGACGTAATTACCTTTTATTATAGTTATTATTTATAATTGTTTTTATTTATAATTCTTAACTTTATTAGGTGTTTCTATCATTTTGGACAATCCGTTCCTATATCCATAGCACTTGCAATTATTTAAGTTCAACATACATGGATGCTAATAATAAAGACTTGATATCGTGAAAAGCATTAAAATAATGTGAAACTATTTTATTCCATGCTTTAAGTCTCATTTTCAGAGTTTATATTCTTATGGCTTACTTAATTAACACCATTATTAATGTCACTACTATTACGATTTCATTATTAACGTTTATGTCCCTTCCAATATTGATGCGACAGCTGTCTGACTTCCTAGCTTTCATTTCAATCGTCTAGTCTTCTGCACCTCACTGTTAACATAATTTCATGCAGCTTGTTTAATGCTGAAATTCATATATCCTTTTGTTATTTTTCGTCTAGTCCTACCCTCCATACTGACTAAGCACACTTGAATATTTCTTCAGAGGAAGCAGTGTTACTTCCAAATTCAATCTACAGTCTGGAATAACTACTGAAAGATTTGGTCAGTTATCCTGCTGTTGGCTTATAATTGGAAAAATTATGGAAGTTATGCCGTCCCTTGACAGAATTATTAAACAAATTTTCGTATTTCGTCGCGGAATTCAATTTAGTCCTTTCCCTTTCAGTTCCGGCCCTATTAGTGACCGAGTGGTTAACGATTGTTGGACACTAGCACTTCCATCCGAGGTTCGAATCCAGACAAACTAGCTGGTGGCATGGCTGCTTTTCTTGGCTTTTCGCATATGTAATGTGAATATGAATCAGCTGCCCTCAGAAAATCCTCTACAAAGGCACCCATCTCCTTAGACAGATAACCCTCGATGCCATATTCAAATAATATAACTTAACCCCTTCAGTTAAAGAAATGAAAAGTTAATTGAAATGCTTTAATGCATTTATTTCTGAGTTTGGAAAAAATCTGGTGCGTATTGTTTTTTATTAGCTGTTGCCACATGATTAAAATATCCAGCTGTATTTTAAATTTTGATTGTTTCATGCAGAGAGATTAAGATGTATTTTAAATTTTGACCGTTTTGTGCAGAGAGATTAAAAATGACGTCACAATATAAAACTGAGCCAGAAATAATAACAAAAAAAAAATAATTATACACAACCGACACATGTTTCTTTGTTGACAGGTTAAAAATGTCAAAGAAGGATTGTTATGTCATTCAACTCAGAAAATTTCTGGATATAAATTCTACAAACTGAATTAAACGGTAACGTTTTCTTATTTTTATTCATTCAATTACAAACAAAATATTAAAATAAATTTTCTCATAAAACAGTTGCACAGCTGTGCCTTCGGAATCGATACCGCGCTGAGTCTAGTGCGTTTTGGGACAAAATTCTTATTCTTTCATTATATTTTGTAGCGTAAACGATTTCCAAAATATCAATTGTACATTCTTTGCTTTACGATCAAAACATTTATAAATCTTTATTCAAAATAACTATAAAGTAAAAAGTAGCAAGAGTGGCATTACGTCCACGTGTTTTAAGAAGTAGTATCATAAGAGAATTTTTATAATCTAAATACTAACTGAAGGTAATATGAAATTCATTATTATTTTTTTAACAGACATTTAAATCAACATTTAAAAAATGCTGACTAGTACTAACTCTAACAAATAGCTTGCAGTTCAGCAGTTTCTCGATAAATCTTATAAATCATTTTCCGGTTATTTCTAGTTAATCCATACTTTAATTTGATTTCATGCTTCCGTTTTGGAATAAGACGAGTGTAAAATTACACTGGAACTAATGTACGAAAGAGACAGGAAATAACCTTTCGAATACTTCACTTTATAATTTCTCATTTATAATTTCTTTTTTCATTTTGTGTGACTATCCAATAGCGCACTTGTACAATAGAGTATTTTATGGAAAGATTGGTACATATAAAACTAATTTTGAAAATAAATCTCAATTAATTAAATCTACTCATTTTCATACATGAAATATTTATACCGTGTGTTTTTAAATACAACAGCCACCTCAGTCTCTGAATAACTTTAACAACTTGTTATTTGAGAACAAAACAACTTATAGTACATTTGGGCTGGTTACACTTTCACACGCAAGCTTTTGTGACAAGTGAACATAAGTTACACAATCTCCAACATAAGTTACTGCAATATCGGCTTGATTTTTTATGCGCACCGTTGGTTGCGCATAAAAAATCAAGCCGATATTGCAGTTCTGGTACGGTTTAACATGGCGTGACTGATACTTGCAATCGCACTGCTGATTCTGGTCTTCAGGTCTGCAGTGTTTGATACTTTCAAATGGTAAATAACGTCTTTAAAACAGATCCATAGAAATTATTTCAAGTCCAAAGGGATTATGTCAGACAAAAATGGTGCCTATGGAATGGGCCAACCTCTTTCGATCCATCTGCTGAGGAATTTTCCGTCAAGAAAACTGTAAACATACAATTAGTGTGGTGGCACACCATTCTGATGAAACATTTCTGCCTCTAATCAAAGGGTCCTTCAACTAAGAGCAAATGTAACTAATCAATGTTTCGAGGTAAATTTTGGCTCATAGAAGAAAAAGAACCAAGATCGTGTCATGCAGAATCCCACATCAAACATTCGGTTTATTTCGGGGTGTCCCGCTTCAATTCCCTTGTGATATAAGGTTTTTCAAATTCCCAAATCTTCACATCATACGTATATTAATACCCGCTAAAATAACTGTTGGGAAAAAACTTTGATATACATGTAATAACACAGGAAAAAGTTACAGCACTATCCACAATAACAGGTTAATGTTGCTCAGATATACAGGGACTTCGTGGACACCCCGTATATCTGATTTCAAAGTGCTCTATTGGCTTTAAAAAAACTTACAAAACGCAAAATAATTATAGACGTATAAATTTTCAATGAAATTTTCACAAATGCTCAATGTAACCTTCTCCGGCTGCATAATAAACCGTAGTCGAACTCTTTCTATACTTTATGTAGCATGTTTATCATCATACAATTAATTGCATTATAATACATGTCTTCAGCTGATCCAGAGTGAAGGATGTGCATCGAATCTTTGATGAATGCACACCATCAGAAACCCAGAACGTGGAATCGATATCCGTGTAAAATCTGATTGTGGTTGTCCTTACAGATGTAATATTGATCGTCTTTGTTGCGCATGCTGTGCAACGTTCTAAGCGATCCGATAGTTTGCTGATCAGGCATGACACCAAACGAATGCCTAATCGACAAGTATATAAGGTATTTTTCCCGCCTTAGCATGCCTTCGTGGTGTAGTGGTCAGCACGCTCGGCGCGTATTTGAGAGGTCCGTTGTTCGAGATCCCGCGAGGGCATTGCTCATTTTTCATTTCTCCTGCTTCCAAATAACCTAATAGTTCTACACGTGTTCGTTCTTTTGAAGTTCTTGTTTTCTTGAGGGAGAAACAAATTCTCGGTACCTTCATCCTTCTTTATCATTTTCAGTAAAAATACTTCCTGCAATTCGTACTTCCTACCACTAGTTCATTCTAACGCTTCCGTACGATTCCACAATACCAATTAAACAGAAATATTTCAGAACAGAAATTAAAAACTGATGTATCTAATTTATAAGGTAACCAGTTATTATGATTTAAGCCTTAACTATAGCTCCTTTCTTCAACTGAATTATTAGGTTAATGTTAATTAAATTAGATTTGTGTGCATTTAAGCTGAGGGTTTTGGATGTTCATACTGGAACTTCTGACAGTCGCGCCTTGCTATCTTATTTACTCTCACCAACTCTGCTTAAAATTATATTCCGACTGTTGTACCTCCCTAACCGATGTTTTAAAATATGCACTGGTAAAATTCTGAACTAATTTAAGTAATCTATTTTAAGCGTAGTTTCAGACTACACTATTTATATTGAATTTCAGTTGTCTGTTATATTAATTTAAATACCCGAAAGTAATGGAAGTTTCGCCTGTAGCACAAGTTGTGCCTGTTCTGTTCAATTTAAGACTAAATAAAAAGTTATCTTCAGTATTCGTGATTTGTTTAAGACTAAACGATAACTCACCTGCAGCCTAGTAGGGTCTGCAGGACTTTAACTTCCAATTACCCTACAAATTAATAAATTAAGGAATACTTACGTATTTACATAGTTTAACAAAAGGAGCCTACGACCTTCGTTCACCGATTTCAAAGAGTCTTCACAATTAGGAAGGACCTTGAAAGACGAATGCATTTGCAAACGTGTAGCATGCACCTCTCCGAAATCAGTGAGAAAATAGATTTAGTTTGTAACAGACACTTCCATTCAACAGCCTTACACCTTATATGAAAAATTTTAAATCTGGTTTTCATTTGAGTACATATTATGTATTTCAAAGCTCATGTGCTGAAATTGAGGAACGTACAGGCAATGTTAGCAAATAGCAGTTTACTATGCCTACATCAAAGCAATTTTATTTTTAAATCGTTAAAAACCGGAAGAAATAGTTTTCTTTTTCTAAAATGTTTTATTGCACAAAAGACAATCTACTCCAGGGGTTCTCAACCAAGAGGGAGAGGGGGAATTTCATAGTTTCAGATGGAAAATTATGCCAGGGTTTCTGAATTATCCGAGTAGCATTTAGTTTCATTTCATGAATACAAAAGAAATACTTTTATTCAAGTTTCGGTATTAACATTTTCTAGGTTAATTTACAAAATACGTTAAAAAGCAATCTAAATTTAAATAACTGTATATGTATTTTTCGAGTCTGGAATGGGCGGTGGGGGGGAGGGAATGATGGTTTAGCAATGGCGAAAGGGGTACATTGAGCTAAAACAGTTGAGAACCCCTGATTTATTCAGATTATTTAACCACAGTTAAATAATTTCCAGAACAGCCATAAAAGAAGACTAGCAAAGAAATACCAATACACATACTGAACGGGAGAGGGGAACGGTTAAAAAAGGGATAGGAAATAAAATAAGAAAAAAGGCACATTAAAAGCTACAAAGGGAAAATTTTAACAAATAAACAAACTAAAAGGTTTTTTTAGATTTTTAAAGGTCGCCCAAAATGGTTTGTTGAGGTTTTTTACCCTCTCGCTGAGCTGCAGTCTATGCGACTTCTCTCGCACTTACTAACATTTTTAAAGCTGAAAATGGTGTTATCCCCAATGGCCCTACGACATTCTTGCCATAAAGAGCATTTAAATCCATTATATTCAGAAAGGCTTGGTGCAATTGCTTCGCATCTTTTAGCTGTTTTCAGTAAGTTCTTTGTTCAGAATTTCACATTTATGAATTATTTACATTCCGTATCTTTATCTAATTAGAATGTTTTGAAAATTTGATGAAAATTTTTACAGAGAATGAAATAGAAATAATAATAAATAATAATTCAATTTTCTAGAAACTGTATAATATTGATCAAACTTGTGGATGAAGGGGGTCATGCAAAACTTTAAAGGTTAACAAAGGAGTTTATTTGTGTCATATTTACTAAAATCTGATTGCACCGCAAGTGTTTCTTTGTTCAGTTTCTTTATAAAGAAACGGCAATTTTCACGGATGTTGTTGCTGCGAATCACGCTAAGAATACATTACAAAACACTTGTAAAAAATTATTACCAAATATCATTCATCACTAAAATTCTGCTCAAGGCGAAAATACTGATGTTTCATTGACCAACCACAATAAGATACTGAAAACAGAAAAGCCGCCCTGTTATGAAAGTAGAATTCCGAATGCAAAGCGTTTTTGAAGCACAAAGGTATTAAAATTTTGTCGAGTCGAAAGTCATCTTGAGAGGCAAGCTACCAACCCCCTCTTGGTACGGAAATAAGAGATAGATCTTGGGACCCGTCCTTCGGAAGATTCTTCGCTATATCTGAGATGGACATGGAACAAACTCATACTGTTACATCTAGGGTATTCAAAGCCTAAGCCTACCATAGGTTAAAGCCCAACAGGTAAAAGGAGGAATGCCTGACATGGACCTCATCATATCATCTTATAAATGTAGATTTGATGTAAAATCGGAATCTCGTTATATTTTTTCTGATCGAAATTTTTTAACTGGAATTTTCTTTTAACTTTGAGTGTTGAAATTTCATTGATATTACCAGTACCTTTCGTAAGAGAAGAGGTTTTAGGAGTAGAAGTATTTTACATGTCTATTATAATTTTATTAGTAGGGATAAAATATGAATATTATTTTGAATCATAAGAATGCGTAGATGTTCTTGTTTCCAAGGCTTAAATTCAGTGAACTGATCTGCCAAATAGATACGAGCTTTAGGCGATTTCATTTTTAATGAAATAGAAGAAACACAAGCATATAAGGTTAAATCAGAACGATTAGAAACAATAATGACATTGAATGTCTTTCCCCGAAGAATCTATTGATCACAACTTTAGATAAAGGTACAGCCAATTAAATAGGTAATTTCTGAAATGTGCCGAATGTACAGACTTCTATTGAAGCTAGAAGTACTGCTTAGGATCAACAATTAAAGAATAAGAAGACTGCAGCCAACCTTTAGTGAATGCTTCATATAAATAAAACACGAGCAACTCCACATCAGTTTACTAAGTCTTTGACATTATCGGTGGAAATAAAACCAGAAGTTAGGAAATCGTCAGGCCCAAAAGGCATTTTCAGAGACTTATCAAATGCCTTTTTTATTACGATAAAATCGCAGATATTAAATATCGAAAAATTCCTTTCCAATTTAAAAAGTGGCCCATACCCAGAGGGCCCTATTAAGTTTCGAGAGTTATTGGACAGAAAGGGAAAAAGTCTTCTAAAATTTTAAGGATTTTAAATTAAATCACTGCAGGGGATAGGAAATAATCTTTTTCAGTTCAATAAAAAACAAACGAAACAGAAAACAACAATCTTAAAGTAAATATTTCAATCCCAATTTCGATTCTGATAAATTATTTATTTATTTTATTTTATTTTGTTACATTTTATTAATTTATTTACTATTTTTTAATTTAATTTATTTTATTTTTATTTTTGTTATATATTCGACACGAAGAGAATGAAATTTTCTAGTAGCCAATGAAAAGCCAATGCATTTACTGGATATACCCAACTGCATATGTCATCAACTATTCAGAATATCAAAAAGTAGATACGTGATTATATCTGAGATTACCTAAACGACATAAATAAATAAAAAGATTCCAAATCTCCGGAATTAGACATTTTAATAAAATACACGGAATTTATGCATACAAAGTAAACACTATGTAGTATCTCTTTTCGAAAAAGAGATTTCTGATATTGTGATGAATTTCTGCACACATAAGAAAAATATTTTTGAAAGGGTGGACGATCGTTTTTGAGCCTCGCAGCATAGGTTATTTAACTCCAAGGTAGCTTGGTTTGGAATATTGGCTATTCTCCTGTCTCCCCAGATGCATGACACTTTATGGAAAGTATTCGTCGACAAGAGTGGATCCATTCGTCAATTAGTCGTTGAACGTTGTCCAGGATGCACCACAAGCAGTAAGTAGACTTATATTACAGTCAGAAGGAGGGTGGAAGCCACTATACATGTACTGGTTATGCAGGTATCGGACTTAACTAACTTCGTTTTGGACAAGCAACTGAATATCGTGTATATAATTCTCGTAAGTAGCATATTAGTAATTTTCGTAATTAGCAGAATCTAAGGCCATTGCAGACCTAAGAATGTGAAAAGCAGAAGAGACTAACGAGAGACACGTTCTTTCCTGAACTAGTTTGAACAGTAAGTTTCCACACGCAACTTTGGGGAGAATGTTTTGTTCAGAGATTTATTTCATACAAGTGCTTGTAATTTTTTACGACGCCGGGGAAAAATGATGCTCTGGAAACTCTGTTTCCTTTGCGTCAAACAATTAGAGGAAGGTTAAGCCTCTGTTTTATACTTCTGGAAGAAAAGCGTTTCTCGGAAAATTTTCTTTTGGAGTTTGCTGTTCTGATAAAAGCATTAAGTAGCGTATAAAAATTTGTCATCTGTTGGGGATTCTCGTAAAGTTGTAGCTCGGGGAACAGGAGGAAGAGACCATAGCACACCACCTCCAGGTCATTCAATCTGTCAGAAGAAATTATAAACGTCGAAACGGATTAGTTTATACGAATTATGACAAAGCACACGATGGCTGTCTGCTTAAGAAAAGGGATCCCTTCTAGAAGGGGGGAATTGTTTTGCACTTATCCACGTTAAACATGGAAAAAAAACCCCACGAAACCTACAATGAAACCAGTCCATCCGCAAGGATATGAACATGGATCAAACTACCAGTGTTCAGCTATTTTATCCGACAGCCGCTGGTGGGTATAGACATTGCAATTAAAATATCAATAAAGAACAGAGTTTGCAACTGGTTCAAGTATTATGACGAAGGCTATAGAATTCACAAATATAAAAGTTTTAGTTTCTGTATTTTAGTTTTTATCACTAATTTATTTTAGCTAACACACTTATTTTATACTAATTCTTTTCTGCGTCTTCTATTTCTTCCGCCAGCTCTCACGGCAATGTTAATTACCTTGAGCTTTTAACAGGCAGCGAAGTTGTGACTTATGAAAAGCACTGTGGTAATTTCTCAGTGTAGCGCATTAACCTGAGAATACAAGTTTTCCACTTAACTCATCAAGGGATTGGCTGAAATCTCCATCATACGAAGTCGAGTCGTTTATGTAAAAATTAGTTGTGTATTTTACCGCTTTAAATACCTGAGTTCTTCAAACTTCGCAAGTGAGGCGGCTACTATCATTATTAATTTTTAATTGTAAATTATAAAAAATAGTCTAATAAAGCTTTTAATTAAGTTATACTTCTTGTGTATGTTATTGAAGTTTGAATTATACTTCAGTTTAGTTTCAAAAACGATAAATAGTTCGAACAAAAAGGATCAAACGAGTGGAATAAATAGCTAATGAGCTTTAATATTACAAATCTACTAATACCCCTTTTCTGAGTGGCTAGATTTAGGGACTTTCTATTTTGGTGCAGAAGTTTTGTCTGGCAGAAGTGTTTTAGCGTCAAGATAATCTGAATTTGGTAGTCGAGCCGTATGCTCGGAAGTCCTGTATTTAGTGAATGCTCCCTACGAAACCACCGCGATTTAACACCTGTGTCGAGAATCGGGCCTTTGAAGCCGCTGTTATGTTAACTAGACATATGTAACACTCAATTAGTTAGCGATTCAACGCAATCATGGAAGAGAACATTTCAAATATTAACTCTGTATTATAGTAGTGATTGCGCATACAGTTTAGTCACTATATAGTAACTATGTACAGTAAATTATGTCTATACATGATGTTACAAAATTTCACTTCGTATTATAGGATTTTTCACTTAAGTTTAAATTACGTTCAATTCTCTCTGCCCCACTCTGAAAATAGTATGACGTTAAAATGTTCTCTAGCACTTAACGAATTTTGTTAAATAATTTATTAGAGCAATAAAATAACAACACGCTATTTAAAATCATAGCAGTTGTCTTCCTTCAGGTGGAAAATTTAATATGTTACTTTTTCTGTGAAATTCAAGAAACATTTTATGCGTTCGTCTATAAAAATTAGTTTCTGGAACGTTAAATAAACTGCCTGTATTCTAGTACAGCTATCTACAATTTAATTACAAAATTAAGGTATATACGTAATATCTCAATAGATTTTCATACATATTTGTCTATCATCCTAAGGCACAATGACTTCTGGATCTGAAATACACTTTACCACAAACGCTATTGTGCACCAAGAGTAAATATACAGTCAGATTCCAAGATATTAAAATAGAAGAATGAACATAAATAAATTGATATTATTCAAAGAAACTGAATTTAAAATTCGTGAGATAGTATTAACGCAAATTAGAATACACAGAAATAGCACTTTCTTACAAATACTTGTAAATTTCGCCATATATCTTTTTCCTGAAATTAAAATTTAAGAAAAAAACGTTTTACAAGAGGTTTACCAACAATAATTCTTTAACTACAAATATACCATAAAGATTAATTCTTCATGCCTTATAAGGATTGATTTCAATATTAGAAATACTTACCACAAAGTGGTATATCGCAATGCTGCCACCGAACTCGTGGGTCCATGGTGTAGCACCAAGGCACGGGCTCCTCCCCTCCAGCATTTCTGCAGTAATTCTCTGAGTTCAGGACTTCAGGAAAGACCTTAGGAGGCCGGTTGTGGTGGTGAGGTTCCTAAAAAAGTGTCAGAAGACATTTCAGTAGGTTGTGAGGTATACTTTAATTAAATTCTACTTTCCCTTCATTCCTCGTTCAATTTACAACTCCCTACCACGACTTTTTAGAATCGCATTGAATGCAAACAAGTAAGAAGTAGTATTTAAGGAAGGTTCAACTTACCTCGAGAGGGAGAGAGAGAGTTAGGAATCCTGAGTAGGGCGTGTGGGCTAAGTCTCTAGAAGCTGTTACGCTCGGCCGTATATTACATGCCTTTTGATATTCGCCGGCTAGTTCAGATTAAGAACCAACTACGTTATATTTGTGTTAGCTTCGGCTAAGTCTCTTAGTCAGTCACAGTTATTTCTTATTTTGATTTCAAGTCCGAGTGGAGGCTTTGTTGTAAGTCCGAAGAAAGGAGCCGACCGTTCATCTTATTTTGAGTGAAGTAAAGGGTAACCCCTCTGGAGTTTACGATTTCTGTTATTTGAACTAAGAAATAAGTCGCTTAACAGTTCACGAAGTTCCTCAACATTTACTTTAGTAGAATAAGAGTGAGGAACTCTACAAGGTTTAATACAAATTAGTATCAGAAAGGGACGTATTTCTTTTTTAAAGCGGTCACTGCGTCAATCACTAGCGGTATTTGAAATTTGCAAATTATAGAGTAAGCTTACCAGTTTTGGCAATTAAGCAATAAAATCACTTCAACAAATGAAGTGCCAACGAACGTTGTTATGATCATACTGGACTAGAAAGAATATATCTCAAGAGACGAATAATTAAATTTTGAAAGTATTTTCTTCCTCCTTACAGAGTACCTTCTTGGTGTAACTAGAAAGCACAGCCATTGGAAGGCCCAGAATTCCGAGTCCCGGCGAGGGTCCACACAATGAAAATATCCAACAATATATATAGTTTAGAAAGAGTTCAAATTAGGAATAATAAGTAAATGTTACCCATTTTCGGATTTTTGATTCTCATTTACTGAAGCTAGAAAGAGAAAATTTTCAAAAAAAAAAAATCAAATTTATTTGTATAACATAGGAAAATAGTTTCGGATTAGGTGACGAAAAAGGGCTGTGGATAGTTTTCTTCCTAATTCAATATTTGAAAGGAATCAACAGACTGCATTCAAATTTTGTGATGCTCTTCAGATATAGTACATAAGCAAAGCACAATCTTTCGTTTTAAGGATGCCTACAAAAAAAAAACACTCCTCTCGCAGCGAAGCAACAGAGTAATTCTTTTAAAACAAATAAATAATAAATGAAATTCTATGTAATGTTTTAAAAAATAACTATGTCATATAATTTATAAATGTATAATTATTTTTCAATATATTTTAATATTTTGCTAACACAGTATACGCTTTGCAGAATACACACACACAAAAATAAGGAGCAGTAACATTTCTCCGCAAATTTTGCTTTACTATCAATAAAAACATCCTTCACTCTCCAGCAGAAGAACAGCCTAAAACAATTGCTAGCCATTAGAAGGTGAACATTTTCTACAGCGAAAAAGATAAAGACACTGCAAAATCAGATCTGAAGTAGCGCTTGAATAAATTGCTTTTACATTTCACACGACTTAAGTTCCTACAACCACACTTAAAAAAAGGAAAAAAAGAGTGGGTCGATAGACAAGAGTTGATACTTTCTTGGGATAATCTACAGGGTGATCAAAAAGTCAGTATAAATTTGAAAACTTAATAAATCACGGAATAATGTAGATAGAGAGATAAAAATTGACACACATACTTAGAATGACATGGGGTTTTATTAAAACCAAAAAAAGTTAAAAAAATGTCCGACAGATGGCGCTGGACAGCAAAACGTCAGTGACTGCGCATGAAAATCGTGTATAAAAGGAACTGTATCTTTTAGGAGCCGATAACGCCGCATTTACTAGCGGCTCTTCGGCAATACATATATGGACTGGACTGGACTGATAGAATCAGATGCACCAGCAGTCGCAGCATGTTGACGTTACCTGAAAAGGCGTTTTTAGTGAAGCTGTATTAGTGTATTTAGTGAAGCTTTTAGTGAAGCTGTTGCGGTGTGGGCGTTTCAAAAGATGGCGGAAGATGACGATTGGTTGAGTAACCTGTTGTGGACTGATGAAGCTCATTTCACTCTCCAAGGGTCTGTCAATGCCCACAACTGCAGAATTTGGGCTACCGAAAATCCTAGAACTGTCGTGGAAACTCCATTGCACGACGAGGAAAGTCACGGTATGGGTTGGATTTACCACATCTACTGTTGTCGGGCCTTTTTTCTTCGAGGAAATGCGTGATTCTGGTTTTGTAACTGCTACCGTGACGGGTGAGAGGTACGCCGATATGTTACAGAATCGTATCGTCCCAGCCTGGCTGATAAACACCTGCTGGAACGTACGATTTTTATGCAGGATGGCGCTCCACCCCATATTGCTAGACGCGTGAAAGATCTCTTGCGAACGTCGTTTGGTGATGATCGTGTGCTCAGCCGCCACTTTCGTCACGCTTGGCCTCCCAGGTCCCCAGATCTCAGTCCGTGCGATTATTGGCTTTGGGGTTACCTGAAGTCGCAAGTGTATCGTGATCGACCGACATCTCAAGGGATGCTGAAAGACAACATCCGACGCCAATGCCTCACCATAACTCCGGACATGCTTTACAGTACTGTTCGCGACATTATTCCTCGACTACAGCTATTGTTGAGGAATGATGTTGAACATATTGAGCATTTCCTGTAAAGAACATCATCTTTGCTTTGTCTTAATTTGTAATGCTAATTATTGCTTTTCTGATTAGATTATTGCTTTTCTAATTATTGCTTTTCTAATAAAACCCCATGTTATTCTAAGTATGTATGTCAATTTTTACCTCTCTATCTACATTATTCCGTGCTTTATTAAGTTTTCAAATTTATACTGACTTTTTGATCACCCGGTACTTAATTGCCTACCTAATTTATTTATTTTTTGGGAGGTTTTGAGGTTGCCTTCGCTTTTTCATCTATGAAGCTACTTTGCCTTACTCATTCAAATGCGCATTTAAACTTCTAAAACTAATTATTAAAATTACACATTTACGTTATAATATGTTAATTAAATGCTCAGATATCCGAAGGGTAACCTAAAGAGGAACTGAAGAATATATGACCTGGAAAATTTCAAAGGAACTTAATATCCAGGAAATCAATCATGCTAGCTATATACGGACCATAAACCAAGAATCAGACACTCCTTATATAATTCAAGAAAAGGAAAAAAAATCAACTTAAAATTTTACCTTAAAAATGCGACATCATATCCTTACTAGATGGAAAATTTGTAAAATAAAATTCACTTTTTTCCAACGAATGACATGGTTTACATACTGACAAAGAAACGATCCAGCATTACAGTCATTAGACACAACTACTAATTAATTGCCTTGTGCGACTGGAACAGCAAAAATAATATTCACAAAATAGCATAAAAAATGAATTAGTTTTAATCACATCAAAAACGCGCTATCGTATCAGTAACTTTCTGTCTACAAAGAGGAAATCAAGATTTTCGAGCGTTCTTGCATAGTATATTGCATGCAAGTAAAATCTTAATGTGAGATATAGTCACTTTCTCACCTCGCAAAGGAAGCTGTCTGACAAGCAGTTTCATTTCAGCGAAACAACAAAATTGCAGAAAAAAAAAAAATAAATAAATACATAAAAAAATAAAAACAAATAAATTAGTTTTCATATAAAGTGCTTCTCACAGACAGCTGTCAGCTGCAATCCTAAAACTGATTTTCTTAACAGCAAGTTCATTCTTTCAGACTTGCTGACAGCTGGCAGAATACTAAGCATATCGCCAAGAAAAGAAGCGAGATTCTAAATGAACTCGATTACTATCTTCACATTTACCCGGAAAAGAGATTAAGCTTCTTGAGAGTTTGATCTCGAAAAGAAGCATTACTGGATATGAAATGCTGCAACATTTCGTTCTTCGCTGCCTCGAATATATACCACTTTCTATTCTTATCTGTAGAGGCTGACCAAGTCTAGATAAATAATGCCAAGAATATAAGAGTAATAAACGATACTCTGCGCTTCACGGCAAGATGAAAGATGCGCCAGTCTATCATCCATCATGGTATAATGTTCACTATCCAATAAAAAAATACTCCACGATATGTTTTATGGAATGCATCAGGTATTGTTTTAAGATTAATTCTCTTTTAGCAATGTATTAGTACTAATTTTGGCCCAGAATTATTCTAAAGCATTCTTTGCTATATTCGGCAAATTTTCCTGAAGGATATCCTTATCAACAGATGCTTAGTGTAAGGTGTTATATAGTTAACTGGGGGCCAGTAGGTGCAGTTTACAAATGAATCTGTAAAGGAAGATTTTAAGATTATAATAATTTTATTCACGTGACACCTTTTAGTACGAATATACAAAATTTAATCTTCTACGAAGAAAGTTCTAATTAATAATTTGTTCTTTATCGTTTTTAAAGTCTTTTCCATCGAAGAATAAGTTTGTAGAGGTTTTAGCGCAAGATGTGAATATGAGCAGTAACGAATTACTATATTTCCTCGCACACTTTTCTCCAAGTGTTTTGCGGCCGATTTCTGAAAATTTTTAAAATATTCGCATAATTTCCCCCTTCCTCTACTGTACATAGTTTTTGACTCTGAGGGCTAATTTATGGGTAAATTGTATTCCCTTGATTATTTTTATTTTTATTCAGTTTAATTTACATTTTTGTAATGGCATTTTATTTTCGCTTGCATTATTATTTGTAAAGTATTTTGTGCACATTCTTCGTTAAGCTACCCGAATTTGGCACGTGCTCCCCCATTTGAGAAACTTTCCAAATTTGTGATTTCCTCTTACTTCTATTATTTACATTCCAGCTCATGTTCGAGCTTTTGCTCGCCCCCTCCAGGGGTTTACAAGTAACTGAGCGGACACATCGCGCTCTCAATTACAGGCAGATATCACCTCAATGTCAGTCAAATATTATAATGCGAATATTGTTATGCATTCTTATTAGAATTTACTTTTCTTTAAAAAAAGTAATATTGTGATTATTAGCAGTTTAATCATGACTACTTTTCATCTCAATTTACTGATGACAAAACTAGTTATAAAAAGGGGGAGGGAAGGACACAAGGATATATAGCACATTCATTACAGTTTAATTTAAATATTATTATAATCCAGTAGAATACATTCTAATCGCAGAAATATATTCGCAGTTTTTAAAGGTTTAATACGCAAATTATACATTTTCCATCTATGCTTTTAATCCATACTATGCTGTACTGCTCTTTAAATTACTTTTCGCGATACTTTGCGAAACAGTAGATTGCAATCGCCATTTTTTGATAAGAGTTCTATTTCTTACCATTATATTACTTTCAAAGGCGTTTTTCTTTACACTATTTTTATACGATATTTTTGTTGGCAATTTTTTTTAACTTTTTCCCACATAAAATTTAGGTTTGAAAATTTAAAACTGATATTGTTTTCTTTTGAAATTAGATTCCTGCTCGAATCTCACGAAAAATGTATGAAATATAACTCCTAACATAAAAAATCTTTTCTTTTTTGACATTATAATAATTTTTTCTAATATTTTATTTTTTGAATTTATGACGGTAACGTTTTTATTAACTATTTCATGACCATTCAAAGTTTCTGTACATTTCATCATTAAAGTAACAACATTGTTAACCGTAAAAACAACACATCATTAAAATAATAAATTTCCGCCTTTATATTACATCGATAAAACCTTCTACACATGCATGGTACACAGCCATTATAAAGAGAGTTCGTAATCACACGATTACTAAGGAAAGAAGTTATTGATTCCAAGACGTGTATCATTACTGTAAACTAGTCATTCCTTTCTACAGTGACCGGTAGTACGAAGAAAGGCATGTGCATAATCCATCCAGATCCAATTTTTTTGTCAACCATGAACTACAGCTAAAATTATTTACTATTAATTTCCTAATACATATAGTTGCGATTAAAAATCTGTCAACATGAATCCAGCTGAAATAATCAAGTTACAGAACATTATAAACAGGCAAGCAAATCTTTACCACGTCCAGAAAGACAGTCGTATCACCTTCAGCATAAGGTATTTGTAAAAGGTAAATGTCAAGCTGATTGATATTTTATTTGAGGAGGGGGGGAGGTTAAGATAAGCTAACTGATCAGAGTTTATGCCGGCAACGAAAAATAATAATAATACCTCGAGTTACGTTCTCGAGATATTATATGCTGTTAACTAAAAAAGGTTTCAAAAGACTGGAAATTTCTAGTAGAGAAAATTATCAGTTGATTTTAAAATCCTAAGAGCTGATTTTGTATTATGAGGGGTCTCTGGCTGATGAATATTGGGTCAGCATTGTAGATCAGTTTTCTTTTTTAATAATATTTTGAATGCCTTTAACAGCTTTTGATTTATTTTTATATAGGATCAAACAGCGCTTTACACTATTACTGTTCCAGTATATACTGAAATTATAATAGTTAAGTGAAAAAATTTAAACTGAAAGTCAAATTATAAAAATGAAAAGTTCCATTCTGAATTGTCTTGTTATTTTAATTGTATATGAGTCAGATTTCTTATTAATTCAATAACTTACTGTTCCTGGAATGCAGATGATATCAAGTTCCTGAGTTTGCAACAAAGCATATACTACTATATTATAAGCTTGCTTATCTTTCTAGAGAATTTGTTGTAAGTTACTATAAAATAAAAAAATTTAGGCAGTTTTTGTCGCATAACCCATATACTTTCATCACTATCCATTTGAACGACACAAAATCTCTTAAATTCATATTATCTTCAATAATTCTGCATTCGCTTCAAAATTTCCTAATGCAGAAAAATCGGATCCCCCGAAAAAGTATTCACCCGAATTTTATATCCCTTTGAATTTATGAAGGATTTATTAAATATTTTACGAGACAGGTATAAAAGCATGAGAGATTTAAATGCTTTTCATGTATCGTTTCCAACGGTAACGGATGCATACTTGCAATAAATTCGCACATATTAAGTTGAATAACAAACAGATATTACTAGAGTAATTTTTACTTTCCTGTATTGCAAATCGCTTCCGTATGAGGATATTTCTCATACGCCAAACCATTCCTTTCCACCAGACGGTGGACGCTACTTGAGCGGCTGATATTTACCATATAGAATTGTGATAGACATCATAACACATAATTAAATTTTAGATATTCAGATTTATAGACTGTAGCGCCTGCTCGCTCAAAGGCACAGATATTCATACACATTTCGCGAGTGCCAGAGATAAGGATTCTCCAAACGGAAGATATTTGAATTCACGTCAGACAGGCCCCTGATTATGGTAAAGCACATGAGATCTGTCTACTTTAACAGAAAGCTCCCTTTACAGAGGATTTTCGAACGGAAATGATTTATATACACTCATGTCCATAAATTAAGGATAATGCAAAATCAGGCAAAGGAAAAGTTAGAAACAAAACAAATCTGACTTATTTGTAAAGCTTATTTATTAAACAAAAGGCAAAGAGCAAAAAAAGATGCTATATGTTTGATATTATTAAAAAAATTAGCGATTATTTCTCCCTGGAGCAAATTACAAAAAAAACCTATTTAGAACAAAAACAATATTATTACATGGTTGGTATGATTGTTAATACATTGTATGTCTCCCAGACGATGCAATACAGTCCGTACAACGCCTAGGCATGCTGAGTATCAAATTATCGATCTGATCTTGGGGGATATTACACCACTCAAAAAGCAATGCTCTCCGAAGTTCTGGTAGACATGTAGGAGGAGGTTGACGGGCTGCATTTCGTCGACCAAGCATGTCTCACACGTGCTCTACTGGATTCAAGTCCGGTGAAAATGCTGGCTAGTCCATACGGGTGATATCCTCCGATTGAAGACATTCGCTTACGATGTTTGCACGGTGAGGTCGGACGTTGTCATCATCCATAAACACAAATTGTGCGCCCATAGCGCCCCGAAACAAACGTACATGTTGTTCCAGAATGACGTCCCGCTAGATTTGGCTTGTCATGGTTCCAATTTGAACATGCAGGTCAGTTCTGGAACCCAGAATAATTCCACCCCAAACGAGTACTCCTGCACCACCGTAACGGTGTCGTTCAATGATGTTTTCTTGGTGGTAACGGGTATCTGGAGCTCTCCATATGAAAGTCCGTCGAGAATCAGACTGCAAGCTAAATAAACCTGGACTCGTCGGAAAACATCGCACAAGTAAACTGTTGCGGTGTCCACAATGCATGCTCTCTACTCCAGGTTAACCGCAGGCGACAGTGAGTTGCAGTAAGTGGAACGCATCTGACAAGTCTACGAGCATATAGATCAATCTGCCCTAAGCGTCTGTACACGGTCTGCCTTGAAATTGACGTACCAGTGGTTGAAGAGAGCTGACGAGACAGTTCTGAGGCTGTGCTCCGCCTGTTTCTTTTGGCAGTAACTGCCAAATACCGGTCTTTATTCGGCGTTGTAGCTCTGGGGCGATTTGTACTGTAACGTCTACTCACATTACCATCATCTTGGAATCGTTGCCAAAGCCTGGAGATGACACTCTGGGCAATTCCAAGTTCGTCTGATACTTCCAGTTGGGTACGCCCACATTCCAGACGGCCGATAATTCTACCATGTAAAAAAAATCATCCAAATGCGTCCTTTGGGTCATAACTATTTGGTTATTGCACTGAAATGCTTATAAACTGCCTGCGAACAATTTTTTTTCTTTGCCTGTATTCCTTATATATCACTCTCTTACACTCTCGTCATTGTGACGT
This sequence comes from Stegodyphus mimosarum, assembly GCA_000611955.2. Lineage (NCBI taxonomy): Eukaryota > Metazoa > Arthropoda > Arachnida > Araneae > Eresidae > Stegodyphus > Stegodyphus mimosarum. The sequence goes on from KK117201.1 coordinate 123,299, forward strand.
ACCATCGGTGTCATCTGGTTACTTCCTGAAATTTTCATATGATTCTAGAAAATGTGTGTAGTGATTTTACAGGTGATATATTTATTTTAGAGTTCGATTTCCGCGTGATTCCGAATTATCCTTAATTTATGGACATGAGTGTATTTATAACACAATGAAGGAAATGTATGAAAACATCCTTCCGACCAGCGCATTCCGGTAAAAGTCTAATAGCGGTTTAGGCTACCGTTGTTCATTGTTTGAAGACCGCACTAAGAATTTAAAATTCAGTTGAATCACGATAATCGTTTTTGATGGTTTTGAAATTGACTTAATTATCCCAGTTTGAATTATTTCTCCCTTGACCTTATATTTAACCACGACCTGAACAGTTACGCTTCCCACAAGCGTATTTAAACCTTTCCACCGGCGGTAAGTGAAGTTATATGACGAAAATATTCTACATGTTTTATTATGATTACTTTATTTTACCATTTCATTCATTATTTACTTATTTCATTTCCTGTCATTTAAAAAAGAAATTGTTAAGAAACTTCAGTAACATTTCCCGCAATCTGTCTTTATTTATTTACGCGATATATTTTCTTTGTCAGATTAAAGAATAATTAGTATTAGCATTCCTAATTAAGTTTATGCGATCTAGTTCCTTATTATGAAAAAATAATTACTGCACTTGTAAAAAGTAATTCAAAAATAGTTTTATTCCCATTAGTCGCAACTGATTTTTCGTATCAAATAAGAAAGCTGATTAATAAGAAAGCAGATTACAAAAACGTTCACTTTCTTTTAATTGATCTTTTCTCCGTAGCAAAATTACTTTTAAAAATATTTAAAGGAAATT
>KK117201.1:131187-150639 GCA_000611955.2 Stegodyphus mimosarum
ATTAAATAGTAATAATAATAATAAAAAATAAAAAAAAATTAAAAGTTTATTAAAAAAAACCTTTTAATAAACGGTTGGCCCAACTAAACATATTTTTAAGTACGCAAACAAACCCCAGTGAACCGACTGAATTCCACCACTGATTCTGCTCCACTGACGTTCCAAACAACGAACTACATATGCAAAAATGGTTAGAACTACATATGCAAAAATGGTTAAGTGTGGGAACACTAGCCAGAACAAGCACTTTTTCTTTAAAGCTCATTTATGGAACGATTAAATGCTAGATATCCGAAAAATCTAACACATAGCAATCAGATTTAGAAAACTATAAGATTTAAAAATTAGACAAAAAAGCAATCTTAGATTTTCGTAGATTTCTAATAAAACTCCATCGATATCACGGACGATCCAGACATAGGTCTATCTGTTTCAGGAGCAAAACTTGAAAAAAGGGATCAATATCTGATCGGCCCCAAAATCGATATAGAGTTTTATTCAAAATCTACGCCAACGTAAGATTGCTTCCCCCCTGGCCTATATTTCAATTTAACACTGGCGTGTTTCTCTTATAGTTTGGCTTAATTACATGGCACAAGAGTAAGTGAAGACTTTTTATTAGTAAGGGAAAAAATATAAACATTCTCGGTAAAATGTATTTCATAGGTATTTTCTCATTTAGTATTAATAAAACAAACAATTTTCGCATTATTAGAATACCTTTAACTTTACTGAATTCGAACACTAACAAAACAAAACGTAACTGAAGGCTTTGATACATGACAGTCAATTTTACAGTAGGAGACTTTCAGATTTGGGGTATATCAGCGATTTACATTAAAATTCTCATAGGAGCCTAATTTATGAGCTTCTGCGTATAGAATTCCTAAGAAAGTGTTCCCAGTAAAATATTCTAAAAGCTTATTTTTTCTTTCAAATAAATATCGTAGTCCTCGCATTACGTTAGACGCTGAGATTCTGTATTCAGTACCAAATGTTAAGGTAATTTATTAAAACAGGCTATTCTTCTAAGGCAAATAATCTTGCAGTATTTTGCTTTATAAATTATGTTTCCTGATCACTATTCATGAAAATAAAGAACTTCATTTAAGCTTGTATTTCTATTAGCTTCATATATGTATATTACACGAAGAACCGTGAAAATATGCATCTAATCAGGTGAGATTCAAATCGAAGGCACTTAGATGTTAGTCGATGGTAATCCAATCAGCCACTGGTGAACCAAAGCTTTAAAAATCTTAAAGGGCAATCGAAAAAATATGAACATATCCTGCTAAACTAAGCTACATTTATCGCTTGCATCTTATACAATTCTATTTGAACAGGATGCATATCTTCACCAGTAAAATGCGTTTTCAAAGCAAATTAAAAGTCATACATACAAATCGCAAACAAGGATTCTAAATCACACAAGCTTAAGGGAAATGATGCCTTTGTAAAGAATACTCTTTAAGAGAAACTGGCACAAAGTCATTTTACATACGGGTAAAAACCAACCGCGCAGTGAGCCTGTTTGCCTGGGTTCAAGGTCGGAACGAATTACCAATATTTAGCGCTTTCGGCCACTGGCCAGGCTCCGGACGACAGAGATGATGGAATGTAAAATTAAGTGAGAAGAAATTACAGCCGCCCGAGTTTTAGTTTGTGATTGCCTTTTACTTGATTTAAATATTTACTGATAAGATTACTATGAATTACTGATTAATATAAATATTTACCGTAAGAATCAGTAGTTGAGTGAGTATATTAACGATTTTTCAAGGACCTAGCACTTTTGAGCAATATTTTCAAAATCTCAGGAACATTAGTTCATCTCGCATTCAATGATGCATTAAAATCGATTCGGAGAAAATATCCATGTTACACAATGGAATTTTACTGTATACATGCTATTTAAAAAAATTACAAAATTATTAATAATATTTTAGATTCTGGAACGCAGAATTGCTTTATTAATGTTACTATATGTAACTGTTTGTTTTATTTATAAAATATATATTTTATTAATAAGTTGCATATAATTTCAATTCTTCAGGTTCTCTTAAAAATAATTTATAATCTCGATTTAACAAATTTGAACAGTATAAAGTAGTGGTGCTTAAACCAAGAATGCGGATTTTCCTGAAAAGTAGTCCACGGTTTATAAGCGATATGTTCGATCTTACATTGGTACACCCAAATTATATATAAAAGAAAGAAAGAAAATTTTAACGTGGAACTAGAGGATTTGTAAAGATTTTATTATGCCCTCGTTGGGCTCTCAGTTTACCAGCCTGCTCCTGAACTCACTCCCACTGACAAAACTCTTTTTTGCCTTTTTTACGTTCATCGTTAAATATTACTTTCTTCGTAATATAATATAAAGCCACATAAACTTCAACAGTAAAATAACAAACATTTTAAAAGTAGAAAATCTTTAGATTTCTCGATACAGTGTTAAATTTTGTCACGTATATTTCTATATTTTTTAGTCTTTTCTCAGTCCTTCATATTATTGTTCAAGGTTTTATTTAACAAAATGATTACACAACTTTCTTAACTTTATTATTAAACGCCATTTCCTTTATACTTACACCACATAAGATTCAACAGCGAAATTACAAAATATTTTAAAACAACATATCCTTAGAATTCCCGATAGCGTATTAAATTTTGCCATAAGTTAATTTTATACTCGTCATATCATTTATTTATTTATTTGTAAATAGTACATGGAAATAACATTCGGTGGCAACAAAAAGTTGAAACCTGGTTCGAACATAAAAGTGAAGATTGAGATTAATAGCAACTCTGGTGCTAAACACATTGGTTTGAGAGAAATAATCAAGGACTGATTTCGTATGCAAAATTAAAAACGTCTAACACTTAGATGCAAGCGAAACGAAACGAACATAAATGCTGCCATTTTAATATTTATTAAATATTAAAATAATTCAAACATTAATAAACATATGAATGATGTATATATATATAACATTAATTTACCTGTATCTTTGTCGTCTAATTAAATATAATATTTTCGATTTCAGGTAGGAAAAAAAAAACTTGGGAGGGTTTGAAATTTAGTGAGACAGGGAAATGAAACCATTGTTGAAATATATATAGCTTCCCCCCCCTTATAAGGCATTTACAAAAATAACAAATAAACAAATATTAACACAAAAATTACTTAGCAATTCCAGTATTTAATCATAAATATTCAATTTATAACAAGCAAGAATTCTCATAAAAAAGATTACTTATAAAATGCAGTACGTGTACAGTCCAAAGTAATTTCGTAGCAACCCCAAGAGATACGATATAATTAAACTGAATAAATAAAGGTAGCAGAAAGGAAGAACAAAAGAACTAAATTAAAGAAATAGGACCTTACATTTATGTGCAACAAAACCTTGCGGAAGAGGCGAAGAAGCAGATTTACTTTTTAACTTTTTAAAAGAAAATGGATGAACCAGAATAATCAGACCAGGAAATAGAAATTTCGTTAATACTAGCTCCAACGGGAAAAACGAAGATTTAGTTTATTAAAAAAAAGGATTAGGAAAAATAAACGTAATAAAAATTAACACTTTAGCAAAAATAACGTTACATTAAAGATTGAATTCGGATGCCAGCTTTCTATTCCTGGGTTTGAAAATAAGAGGTATTAAAAAGAACTGGTTTAAGCGAAGAAGTTCACATCTTCTAATTCATTTAAAGAGAAAAAACATTCTTAGAAGATTTATTAAATACTGCTAAAAGTTTCTGCAAAACACGTAAAAAGTTGTTAAAATCTAGAGAAGATATTTTTTCCTCTTCATCACTTTATACTTCATAGAGCTGTGTGGGTATAACGTTCAGGAATATCTAATTGAACCATACCTTATATTTTACCAAAACAAATGAACATCCTTAAATAAAAGATATTCACTGATCTCATGCGTTTGAAAATTTTAAATTATTTCTTAAAGAAAAAATATATCGGGTTTTAACGAAAGTTTCCCGCCACCGCAATTGTCGTCTGCGCAAACAGTTCCCGTTGGCGTGTTTAATCATATTTTGTCAAACGATTTTGGCATTTGGAAGAAAGAAACTTGCTTCGGAACACTGTGTTGTGAAATTTTTAAAAAGGTACTGTTAAGTACAAGATATCTGAAATGGAACTATTACGCTACCAGATTAGAACCATTATTTACTTTCAGTTCTGTTGCAAAAAGTCAAATAGAGAATGTCATCAAATCATGTATACAACTTTAGGTACTAATATTGTATCATATGACACTGTGAAGGTTTGATACCGGAAGTTCAAAAACAAGGACTATGACAAGCAGAGCGCTCTGGCTGGCCTACTGATGTTCATGAGGCCCGCCTACGAGAACTCGCGGAAGAAAATCATTATGCAACCACTCGAGAACTTACTAAGGAGATAGACTTTAGTGTCATGTCCATTTGTCGCGCTATGGCATCGCATAAATATGACGTACAAGTTCAACTGCTAGGTGCCGCATGAGCTGATTCAAGCAGATAATTACAGACGTGTTCAAGCCTGCACTAATCTGCTCGAATATCAAAGCAAGGACAAAATTCTGGACCAGATCGTCACTTGTGATGAAAACTGAATGTACTTAAACAACACAGGCAGAAAAGGGGGGTTGATCTGCGCCCGGTGAGCCCCTCGATAGCGTCGCCAAGCGCAATTTGACAAATAAAAAGATCATGCTTTATATCTAGTAGGACTGCCATGGTATTATCTACAAAGTGTATCTAAAAAAGGGTAAAACTCTCGACAGTTAGGCGTACAACCAGATGCGAGTTGAAGCTGCTATCAATAAAATACATCGAAGTGAGTTCTGGAACAAAAGGTAATGTTCCACCAAGATAATAAAAGATCACTTGTGTCTGCATTCACTGGGTGGACTCTGTACGGACTCGAATGGGATCTTTTGCCACACCCACCATATAGCCCGGACATCGCTCCTTCAGACTTCTACCTTTTCTCACCGCTGTAGCTACATCGTGCTGGTCCTATCTTCCATTCTGCACAGGACGTCCGAAATGAAGTTGATCTGTTTTGGGACTCGTGGCCACCAAGTTTTTGGGCCGAAGGGTTTAAAAAACTACCAAAACGTTGGCAGAAAATCTAGATTTGGGTGGTGATTACTAACAGCATTAAAGGTACTGCTTTTATGTTTTTTTTCTAACATTATTAAGAACTTTTTTTCGTAGAAAACTTCTGCTATATATTGTGTATGCATCTTTTACTGATTACATACTTTAACATTTGAATATAATTTGATTTTGCATTATATTGATAAAATTAAATTTAAATTATTATAAAAACTATTTTCTGGAGTTGTCTCATTAAAAGAACAAACGCATATAAAGGCAGAAATTAATTAGCTGCTAGTAAGGAATAATCCTTAGAACTGGTAACTTCTGCAAACGCGTGTATATGAAACGATAACATTCTGTCTTTAATTTTGCAGTTACAAAACACAAAGAGACATGAAAATTACATATATTTTGTACATCTTAAAAGTATTTATACATTAATTATGCTACATTCCAAATCAAATTACAATATTTTTATTACCCTCCCTTTTTTAAACATTCTATAACATGGTATGCCTTTACATAAGTTATTAGGCTACTTTTATTTCGAAGTATTACTTTTTAGCTCATCTATGATGTATATCTTTCGCTGTGTATCGTCTCCATAGTTACCAATAACATTCTCAATAGCTGACTATCGGCTCTAATGTACAATATCCAAGCAAAAGCTTTTAGAAGTTGTTTTGCAGGCAAAAGCTATAGAACCTATCTTTTGCAATTATCATTATTTTCTCTTCGTCGGGGTTTTCGTAAAATGAAAAAGCCATACATAAAAGCTTTTGGTTTGTATAGCAATAATTTATCATTTGTTCTGCATCCAACAAAAGTTATTATTTCTACATAACGTATCTATGACTTTCAAGCCACAATGAGCTATAGTGACATTATTCGGTATTTCCCCCCCTTTTAATTTTTAGTTTTATATACCACAGGTCTAAAATGCCAGAATATATATAAATAAAAGAGTAGTAAATATCAGAAGCATTAGTATTGAAAGATTTGGGAATTCTTTATCAGAATCTGACTGGAACCAAAGGTAAAGAATACGATTTATCAGATGATGCACAAATATCGTTGAAAGCGATCGTTAAAAAAAAAACTTTTTTTTATCCCAAAACCAGCTAGGTCAGCTTTTTGGATGAAATGGAACACTGCAAAATGCCTAAGTGTAAAAGAAATACGGAATACAAAAATTGCTTAGCAGTTCCTGTACTTATCATAAATATTCAATTTATAAACAAGCAAAAATCGTACTTATAAAACTCAGTACCAATACAATCCAAAGTAATTTCGTAGCAACCCCAAAAGTAAAAGATATAATTACACTGAATAAATAAGGGTGTCGAAAAGGAAGAACGAAAGAACTAAATTAAAGAAATAAGACTTTACATTCACGTGCAAGAAAACCACGGGGAAGTGGCGAAGAAGGAAATACACTTTTTAACTTTTTAAAGGAAAATGGATGAACCAGAATAATCAGACCAAGAAAGAGAAATTTCGTAAATTCTAGCTTCAGATGGAAAATAAAGATTAAGTTTATTAAAAAAAAAGATGAGGGGGAAGAAAGTAAGAAATAAAAATTACTACTTGTTTAAGTTCAATGCTAAACAAAGATTCTTTTAAGAAATTCTACACTTGTACAATATTCCACACGCAAGTGCAAATATTGTACGGCAATGTAATTCCAACGTTACAGGCATATTTGTTGTAATAGGTATAGAACACCAGCGCGATATCATTGACATCAGTTGTTATCTCTGGCTATTACGCATATTGTTGCGTGCGTACATGTTCGTAATAGATTGAATGCACACAGAATTGATGATACCTTGACAATATTCATTTAAAAACTAAATAAATAAATAAAATAAAATCTGAAAGGTTCCAGATTTTAAATTACGTCCAAAGGTTTTTTTTAACGTTTTGTGTGTTACCTTTATTTATTAAATATCATGTTCTTCGCAAAGAAGACCAAAGAAAGACTAAAGCCAAAAGACTATGCCAAAGAAAGACTAAATGAAATTTTGACATCCTAAAAATTCCCAAGTACTTTAGGAGCTGATCAATGTAAAAAATAGCACAACATAAATTTACATAAGATTCTACTAGATAAGATATGAAACATTTCAGAGAAAAAGTTAGTAAATGTTCTGTGAATTATTTACGTAATTTACAAGAGTTTACTGTTGTTAGATATGACATATATCAGTTCCTTTAGCTAATAATAGCTTCATGATAGTATTAATATTTTGGTGAAGTGAGGAGATTCAATCATTTCATGGCTTTTTGAGATGAATCTCCATTATGATAAGACAGAAGAACAGATAATGATCTTGATTTCTCATTTCTACACATACGCACAGTTATTTTTGTTGTAATAAAAGTGCTTAGGTACAGAGCTCTTTGTTAATACACATTTAGAGGGCTATTCTTATAAAAATAATCCACACTGTAATTGACAGACAAATACTAATAAAAAATTATTTGTATTATCAAGCAACTTAATCTAGATAGTTACATAAATCTGTTCAGTATTTTGCACATATGCAAACTAAATTAGAATTCAACAGGAAAAAGGAAATTACACATAACGGAAGGCTAAGCGTAATTAGAAGGGAAGAAATTAAGTAATAAATGGCATTAAAGAACAATATTTACAAGAGAGCTTGGAACACTTCTAAAACAGCATTAGAAGTGAAGAAATTAAATTAAAAGTGGCATTATAGAAGAATGTTTAGCAGTCAACTTGAACAACTTCATTCAATTCAGACTTGCATAAAATATCGATTAACTTTTGTTTTTCTGTTGCGTAATATTTGTATGCTTCTGATTACATACAATCCCGGTAGATTAAATATTATACTTCCCATGCATTAAATTGAATGAGACAAAGCCTATTCGGAAATACTAGAACTACATCCACTATCACTGCTATCATCCCACGCGCTTTCCTTTCCCCCTTTTTTAGACCCAAAGAGGCTATTAATCTCGAAATGAGATTTTCCATCGAATCACTATAAAAACATGGCTTCACTTTTAATTCGAGTCCGTTACCATTCGGCAAAATGTGAGAAATTAATCTTTCAAATTGAATCTGTCTGTTATGGATTAAAAAAAACTAAGCTATATGAAAGCAAAAGATGCAGTTCTTAAGAATATTCGTTTTTACTTCCTTGTACGAAGTAAAGGAAATATTGTAATCACGAAAAATTCCGGGTATCATATTTCCACGAAAATATCCATTTTGACGGCTGTCGAATGCAATTTAACGATGTTTTTGCGTAACACCTATACGTAAAGACAGAAAAAAGGGCTCTCTTCTTCAACAAACGAATTATAAAACTAATTTAAAACAGATTCAGAAAAGATTTTTTTCGCGGTGTTTGTACGTACCTACGTATGCATATTATACCTCGCATAACTGAAAAACGAGTGGACTCAGAATGTTGAAATTTTGTATATAGGACAGCTATAGCATGTAGTTCTGCATCTCCCTTTTTAGTTGCAATCGGCCGCACAAAAGATATATATATATATATACACAAAAACTATGTTACTCGTCTTCGTGACCTCAGCTTTTTTATTCCTACAGGTTGGTAAATTCCGCATTTTTTGGATTAGAAATGATTGAATTATGTTGTTCTTATCTTCTGGTTAAGGTTTTTATGCCTTTAGTTAATCTGCATGCAATAGTTGTAGAATTATCAACAATTTAAAAGTTGTTTATGTGAGAGTAAGCCCTAAGTTTTACCATAGCAGCTATATTTTGTACATTTGAAACTTAGCAGAATAGTGAATTCAGTTTCTGCACCTTGAATGCCTTTTTGCCGAATGGGACCAAAATTAAACTGATTTTTGTGCATCGAAAAATCTGCTTTGTTGCCTGCTAGCCGAATTGCTTGTTTTTGCGCAGAAACAATATTAATTCTACAAATTGCTTTTTTTATATTGTTTTAACTGTATTTGGTGTTTTAATGTTTTTTCCATATTTTTCAGTTTTTAATGAAGATATTTTGAGGTTTTATGTATTTTTTGCCTTCTCGCGAACTGAGAACAGAATTGAATGAGAAATATAGCTCTAATGAAATTTGAGGAAATAAGTGTTTCGTATTAGCAGCAAATATTGTCACCAGTCTGTATGGGACAGAGGAGAATGTTTACGAGCAGCGCATGCGCATGAGGTAAGCGGCGCTGAACTGTTTCTTTTTTATTTGTTTAATGTCTTTTATACATCGTTTTAGATTTATTATAGTATTTGAATAGAACATGTGGCAACGATTAGATACTTCTTCAGATGATACAATTTTTGTGCCTTCTGAGTTATAAGATGAATGAGATGTAACGCTGTTAAGTGAACCTAGCGCCAGATTGTCGCTATGGTAAATAAATATAGTGAATTTGAAAGAGTGCATCTATTTTATTATGGTTTATGCGCTATCGACAAAGTAGGTTTAATTCAGTTCAATAAATTTAAATGAAATGCAGGAAAAGATGCGTATAATTTCATATTCCGTTCAAGAAAGTCATGTGGTATACACATCAGCTTTTTTTCCTTTTATATCTGATTGATTTAAATAATAAAAATGCACTGAATTGAATAGATTATAAATATTTAATATTTTCATAGAATGACGTTACATATTTTTTATTAGTAAACAAAATGGAGGGGTATTAGCTCAGAAGGACTATTAAGTCTCGAAACGGCATTTTGCGTTAAATCACTTTTCAAATTGTCGCCACTAAATATTATTGTCCTGTATTATATTTAAAGAAATGAAATAATGAAGAATCTCCTGGAATGTATGTTTCTTGCGTTGTGAAAAACCAACGGTACCTAGATCCATCAAATTTTACTCCACCCGAATATAGGCACCTAGAAGCTCGAACTTGTATTTTCCATTTTGTTTTATTGCGTATTTCATATTTTGTAAAACTTCAACGAATTTCTGATTAAAAAGTTGCACAGTCCATTTTACTAAAGAAAACTGAACGTTGATATGATGAACTGAGGAAAGGTTGCAAAAAATTGAAAAATATATGCCAACACTTAAAACAGCAGGTGAAATTCTAAACATATGCAGCTTTTAAAATTTTTGTGATTTTGCTGTTGAATTGTATATGTGGTAAGTGTGAAAAAAATCGATGGTTAATAATAAAACTAAAAAGACAAAATAAACAAAATTAAATGCGTGAGCGCAGTACTAGATTCGTACATTGAGAGAGCGTAAAAAAACTTAACAAATATTTTTGGCTACAGTTAAAATTTGAAACCTTTCAATTTTTTTATCCCAAATGGGCATTAGTCCAGAAGAGCTATTAGTCTCAAAACGGCATTTTGCGTTGAATCACTTAAATGCGATATATATAATGTCATCAAATATTATCGCCATGTATTATATTTAATGAAACTAAATAATGAAGAATCTACATGAATGTATGCATGTTTCTTGCACTATGAAAAACAACGGTACCCAGAGTCATCAAATTTTGAATTACACATTCTTCCACTCGAACACTGGCACTTGGAAGCCCGAATTTGGAATTTCTTTTATTGTCCATTTCATATTTTATAAAACTTTAACAAATTTTTGATTAAAAAAACTCAACAATTTCAAAGCCAGCAGTGGCAACAGTGCATAATATTAGAAAGAAACACTTTTATCTCTAGTGCACGAAACCGTCTATCGGAAATTCTAAAGATACGCTGTTTTTAAATATTTTTAACACAATGTTGTGTTAGCCTAAATGCTCTCGAAACGTGCATGTGTCTGTAAATTAAAAAAGCCCGTTTAGGCGTAATATAAAACTTAAAAGTTTCAAATTTTTGTTTTGATGATTTTCTGGTATTTGACGGTTTTGTTTTGCGCTGTTGGGGTGGAATATTCTTCCACTGTTCCACAATAAACAAACTTATTGACTGAACTGAGAAACTATTTTTAAACAGAGCTTGGTTAATCCGCAACCTGGTTGGTTAATTTACACCAGTTAATCAAGATCTGATTGCATGCTGTTTCTTAATATCAGTAAATATTATAATCAAATGTACTTTACATTAAAAGAAAAGATATCACCTAAGTGGCATTAACTTGCTTCTTCCTTTACTGTCCTTTCAAATTGTCTACTCTATGAAATTTCATTGCTCAGTAAAAAAATAACCAAAATATGAAACAAACTTACTAGTTATTTCATCTCGCTGCATATCTGTAAGATGGGCATGAGAGCACGTCTCCTTGCCTCCATTTCCCAGAAGTGGAAGGGCATTGCACTCGGGAAGTCTGAAATGGCCTCTGGATTTGAAAAATATTCCCCTCTGCTTGTTGTCCTCAACCAACGCCCACTCGTTGTAACAGAACAGCTCCTTGATGGCGATGCAATCTTCACGGCACAGAGGCTTAAGCCGAGCCACACCGTCTGACCATTCGCATTTGGGAAAGGCGTAGTAACACAGGATGACTTCAGCCGCACTCCTACAAAAGTTACCATTAGTCGATTAGAATGTAAATGCAATTAATTACGAGTTTATCTTCTTAAATATTGATCTCATACATATGTACACTGCCCAAAAAAAGGGGGGAGGGGCAGTTCTATATTTTCCGTTCTACTGGGCCAATTGACAAAATTGAAATTGCGTTTTTCATGACTCGAAAGCGCGACTTAGAATATGTATTAATAGTGTTGTTCATATAGTATAGGTATTTTGACACAAAATCGGACTTTTTCTGAAAAGACATTCCAATTTTTCTCATATTTAGACTCTATGACTCAAATTATGCCAAATTCCCAAATTTTGTAAAAATCGCATGAGTAGTTTTTAAAAAATTAGCTCTCAAAATTTTAGCTCCTCAACGCTAATTTATTTTGGTATGCATTTATTAATATATCTTTTTTTTATGAAACGTATTTGATTCCTTCCTACACAGTTCCAAATTTAGGTTCATTCCAAATAAAATTCCCCCAATTTTTATAATTTATTTTTAAAATTTGTATATTAAAATAATTTTTACAAATTTTTCGACAAAAAATTTTGAATTGTAACCTACAAAATTTTTACAATCACCTTAAAGTATTTCCAAGCATACCTGCAAAAAATTAAGAGCTTTTTATTCAAAATTTCCGAAGATATACGTGAATTTATACATTGGCGCGTTTTGAAATTTGACATAGTTGTTGAAAGAGATAGTAACGAAAATCTGGTTTACGTACTTTGTTAAAATTATTTGAAAGTAGGAATGATGTGACTTTTTTTCCGCTCATCCACAATGCAAACAGGTAGGAATGATGTGACTTTTCAACCCCCTCCAGCACAATGGAAGGGAAAGGAAAATAGGTTGCCATATATTAAGAAGTTCGCCAAGTGAATTATTCTTGGCTGAAACTGAAAAAAAATGCGCCATGCTAAATTTTTGAATTTCTCCGTAAATTTCGCACCACATTTTACAAAATGTAATATTTAGGCATAATCTGAGTCGTAGAATCGAAATATGGAAAACAAATTGGTATATTATTTCAGAAAACGACTCATTTTGTGTCAAAATACCTATGTTAGAACAATGCTATATATAAATCTAATATAAATTCTAAGTCGCGCATTCCAGACATGAAAAACGCAATTTGAATTTCATCAATCGGCCCAGTAGAACGAGAGATATAGAACTGACCCCCTTTTTTTTTGGACAGTGTACTTTCATCAGCGGAAAAGTGTCAATATTTTTGGTATATTGTCTTTTTTCCGAAATAAGTGCAATTGAATGCTCATTCTGCACGTCCGAAATTTCTTACATTTTCTGGGCGAGGGATGAACAGTGTGTAAAACAAGTGTTACCAACTAGTGGGCTAAATGCAAATAGAATATTATGTACAATGGCATAAAAAACAGTCAGTAGCTGCGATGTTTTCTAAAATGAATCTGCCAAATATTGCTAATGTTTAGTCATTTCTTTAGCAAAAAATATCCACCAAGCTTTTATGACACAACAGGAAGTTATTTTTGAGACCCATTTTAATTAAAAAAATTTGGTAATTAACAGGTCAATAAATATTTTCAACTGATTAGAAATTTAAAACCAAATGCTGTTTTACCCGTAACCAAACAATTAATAGCAAAAAAAAAAGTTTGCTTTGTAGCTACTCCTAAATTTATTCTTATATATCTTAATATATATAGGTATATAGATTGTAAGCAAGGTGCAACGACCTAAATCAATAAACTAGATCTGGAATATCTCAATGATGTTTATACATTTTAATTATTAAAAACATGATGAGTATTTTACTTATTGAAAAATTTTTCAAATGGAATTACATAAAAAATTAAAATTTTATTTTACAGAAATGCCCATTCATAGTGTTCAAAGTTCTGTACGTTATTTTAAAAGGTTTACGACAGAAAGTAAGAGTTTAGAAGCAATATTTGAAGAAATAAAACTAGTAGCTCTCTTTCCCGTAGATTTTAGTGTATTAAACGTGCTTTCTAATGGAAATATGCTTAATGAAAATAAACTGTACGCATTAAATTCAAGGAAAAACATGATTTAACATAAATATTCACAAGAATCATAAGCATTTTCCTTTCCTTGAATTTAATATTTACACTCAAGGGAACTCATAACGATTCAACAATGTGATGAAATCGAGCGTTCGATACGAGGAACCGAAGGTAACCAACCAGTAACACTAGTTTTAATCAATGGAAGAGTAGAATGCAGCGGAGCGTAGATGCGAGAAGAGTTAATAGCGAAAGGGAATGGAATTAAAAGGAAGATTTCCTCATGAAAATTAATTGCTATAATTACAGCAACCAATTAATTATTTAAAAATAATATACTGCGAGAGTCATTGACTGAAATGCATCTCTGCACGAAATAGTATTTTCGTACTGTATAAACTTTTTAAAAACAGCATATTACTTGAAATTAATGTAAAATTAACTTCGCTTCGCATACACTTAAATAGTGATTCTTAAAATTAAAATTTGGCCAACTAGTAATTTTAATTCAAGACATAAATAATGAAAACATTTTAAGGCATACTCTGGGCCTTTTCGAGGTTTTTATTCGCAAAAATTCACGTAAATTTATTACACGTTAAAATCACACAGGTTGAGAATTATAATCTATCCTTGAATGTTTGTTTCCCAACATATATTCATAGTATGCGGGAAATACTTCTTTTCGGGACCATCATTTCAGTCATGCGAAATTTATTAATTCATGGCATAAGAATTCTTACAAAAGACTCCTTAAAATTAATTATGTTTTTCTGAAGAATTAAATAACGAATAACCCATGGATTACGTTAATTAATTAATTCATGTAGTGGAAAATGAGATCTTCATGAAAAAAAGTACTATATCTCAAGGATTTCAAGAAATTTACCGGGGGAAAAATTTCGATACATTAAAAGCATTCCTGTATGAATCTCAAGTGAGTCCTAGTTTTTACTAGAAGCAGGACAACTATTTACAAAAACTAGAGGCCTGAGAGAAAATATATTTGTAGCCTCTTCTCCCCCCTCTAGATTTTTCAATATAGTAGATGTTACTGATGCAAATTGTATGTCATGTAAAATAATTTGTGAAATAATCTTACACTTCGCTATTTTTCAGTCGAAGTTGTTTAAACAAAATAGTAAATTTAGCCCTTTTATCCATTTTGTTTTCTTAATTTCAGTTCAGTATGTGTTGCATTGTTTATTTATGTATTTTAAAGCAAGATCCTTTTTCTTTCTTTCTTTTCTTTTCGAGGTAAAGTGCGTCAAAAAAAAAAAAAAAAAAGCATTCTTATTGATTTTTCTATAAACCTTAATTAACTCACAGAAATAATAAAAAATATTTTTATTTAATTCTGAAACAATTAAATAATATTTGAATAAAATGTAGAATTAGAAAAATCTGTTCCTATATTAAAAATGAATTTTGGAATTGTCCAAAAGTCACGTTATTTAGCTCATTATAAATCATAGTTTAAAAATCTATAACTTTAAGTGAAAAAAATTAAAATTCTATTTTATATCGTACTTGCCAGTTACTTCAAAAACTTATTCCTTATTTTTTTAAAAAACGTTAAAAGACGATGTTCAACAAGGTATCCCTGTTATATTTTTAAAATCAAAAACTGAAATAATATAAAATATTTTACATATTTTAAATACTAAAAGGAAGATTGAAACTGGAAGCTCCGTTTACTTTTAAAGGAATAAAGCTCACTTTGAGGAAAACACTTAACAGCCTAACATTGATTTTGGCAATAAGATAATGATTTTGACAAGAAGATAATGTTGAAAAGCAGACTTACTCATTGCTGTGATATAACACTGCAAAACATAATAAAAAATACATTATCATCGGAACTGTTGATTATGGAAATTAAATTATTTCTGTTTTATTCAAAAAGTGTCATCTCAAAATAGTATTTTTTAAAGTAATTCTTTCAGGCAAAGATATTAATGGAATCTCAAGTAGCTAATTTTGAGACTGAGGGGAAAAGAACTCTCGGTGTTATTGTTGAGTACGGTAAAATTCAATTTCGTACGCCTCTTGTAGAATTAACTTGGATAAGTTTACAAGAGATAACAAGATTTCGGATTTACTGATTTAATTAAGCTGAAATAAACCACTACTATCGCTTTACTTCGAGTCTAAATCCAAATCCAACTAGTAAAAAGCACCGAAAAGTTATTAATTTTATTTTAATTAAAGTTTAATCTTAGTCTCACGTTAAGAATTAAGAAGTTTAATACACATTCAAAATTATAAATTTGATATGTTGAAGAAATATCATAAACTTGATAATTTGAAAGAAATTAATTTTTCGTTGAATGGATCTTATTTAATTAATATCTTTCTTCTATTACTTCCCTAATTAACATCTACGTATTTACAGTAATATAAATATCATGACGTTAATCGTGCAGTTAAATAAATAAAGAATCAGATATAATCCTAACTATCAGATGCGCCATGCTATACCAAATTATGATACATATATGAGAGAAATTTCTCTTCAGGGCTACAAATTTTGCATCCATTTTTGCTTATCAGTTTTACATTCGAAGAGTAAGTGAAAATTAATTATATATTAACAGACAAACAATGTCCGCGAAACATTTTAAAATTTCACAGCAAATAAACAACGGAATCGATACGAAATTTTATTACACTGGAATAAAAAAAATTCCTCTCCTCCTTTTGTGCACATTTCTCCTTTCTTTGCGGACGCGAAGGGAGACTTCTAATCACTAAAGGGACTTACTTCGACCCACAAGGTATGATATTAACGTTTGGCAAAAGACGTCATAAAACGTACAGGCGTGATTGTAGGGGATGGCAAAAGATGGAAATGATACTCCATTATGTGTGTGAACATGTCTGAGTGTGGCATAGGAAATAGGCATTAAGGATTTCTTTTGATAACATTCTAGTAAGTAAAAGGTGTAGCAGTGGCTGCAAAATGAAGGGAACGAGTTTAATTTTCTGTTTCAAGCTTGGTAAATCTGGAAAAAGAAGTCATGGTATGCTAAAACATGACTATGGAGTTTACGGAGATGAAGCTGTATCTTTAAAATGCGTTTACGAATGGTTTAAACATTTTCGGGATTGGCTACAGACGTTGCTTGAAGTGTTAGACCTACGACGTTTCGTAGCGAAGAAATATTAAACAATTGATCATCATATTAGACAGAAGGAGCAACAATGAATAATAACACATACAAGGATGTTCCAACATATTTATTGAAAAAAACTGTCATGTAAGTCCAGAACAGGCAAAGAAGGGCTTTTAGCGATTCTCTCCAGAGTAATGCCCCATTACATCTGGCCCTTGTCTTGAAACAGTTTATAGCTTGTAGAGCAGCTTAACCTTCCATAATTGTATGTACACACCTAATCTTCCTTAACAGAATTTTTTCTTTTCTTGTACCTGAACCAGACCTAAAAAAGAGCGCGATTTTTGGACATTGCACATATTTAAAGCTACGTGAGGAGGGTTCTACATATGATACCGAAACAGAACTTTGTCCACAGTTTTCAGGGACTGTACAGTCATCAAATGTGCATCAAATGATGAGCACCACTTCGAAAAAATATAAAATGTTTTTTCCGATTTAAGAAAGAGTTCTTACTTCTTTTTCTACTTTATGTCATACCTTGTATTAGGAAATTGGCTGATGTTATGGCTGAATGAAAATAGTGAAGATGGCCTCTTTCAATGAGAGAATTGTCCGGCTCTTTCCCAGACCATTATCGAGAATTTTTAAATCAAAATGTGTTATTAAGATGCATTAATGATAAAGCCACCCTGATCAACAGATTCAATCCCACTGAACTCCAGGAGTTTGTAAAGGATACTATCTTTGTGCTTACTTTTCTCGCCCATCTTTAAGCTCTTTGAAAATGTATCACCAATGCTGTGATTCTAGTTGACTGCGATACATACACCGAGGAAGAAATATATTATTGCATTGAAGTTTGCCGTATGAACAAAGGTGTATAGATGATCCGTTAAACAAATAAATAAAAATAACTTGATGAGTTTGCTCCGATTTCAGTATCAGCAATTTTGGTAACGTTTATGCAGTTTATTTGTTTAGAGTTTTTATTGCACGGAATTACGAATAACTCTGTATTCGTACAGGATAAAATATTTTCGATTTTTGACAAACTACTGTGTTTCTCAGCTGGAAATAAACGTTTATTTATAATAATAATAATAATAAAACCTATTCGTCCATACAGCAAGAAAGCTGTTTTGAATGCGAAACTAGTTTCCCCAGACAAGATTTAATTTACGTTACTTCGCAAGCAAGAACTCTTCTTCAGCCAACTCATTATTTTGTCATTTTATAAGGCTCTAATTATAAGTAAAATCTAAAGGAATATAACAGAGTCTCTGAAACCTAACATGGCGCTAACAGGCAGTAGCCTTCTAAGTAAATTTATGGCCAATTAATTACAGGCTATGATTCAGAAAACATAAGAACATCGATAGGGCTTTTATCACATGGTTCTGATAGGCTTCTCTAGTGATTAATGATCGTTTTAGGGATTAGCGAAGTTAATAATGATAGTAAATCTACAACATGCTTAGCGAATGACATGTTTCAGAAGACAGGACAGCGATTCATTACGCTAATATGTCAGCGGACATGAAGAAGGTAGCAGTTTCTTCTTTTTCACGCAGTTGTTTAAAAAACATTTTCAAAAATTTGTTAACGGATGGAAAGGCCGATGTATTTATTACTAGAAATTTTAAATTGTCCATCGAAAATTAGTGAAGAAATTATTCATTATCTAACAAACTGTGAGGTAATTAAGTCCCCTATTTTAGGAAATCGATACGTTAAGGAAAGGGACAGTTTGACAGAAAAAAAAATCAGATCTACGAATACATACAACTCTTTATTTTGCTATGAACAAGTCAAATATTTGCAGTTATTTTTTTAAAGGAGATATATTTCTTAATCTTATATGAATAATTTATCGATTGAAAACAAAACAAGTAACACACCATTCAATATAAATTAAGTTTTTCAGTTTATACTCATTTAGTTCTTGAGTTGAACCATTTTCATGAGACTCAGCTGTTGTCTTTTTGACCATGAAATCATCAAAAGGTTAAATCAGTTACAAAATGCATAATATGGAAATTTTTAATTCTATTAATATAATATTAGACAAATATACATTTTTTATGTTATACATTGCTCAATGAAATTTTTACGATCTCTAGAGTTAGCTACCGATTATTTTCTTGTCTCCACCAACAGGAAAATTTTAAGAATTTTTAAGTTTAGAATTTATAAGGCTTGAACGAAATAATTTGAATACTATGATCACAGAAGATATGACCATGCTATAATTTTTTTTAATGTTTATATGTTCTTTATTGAAAGCATTAAGGCCTTCATATTTTATTGCCAATTAATTTCTTGTGTACAGCCGCCCAGATGGGAAACTGCTTAATGACTCTGACTGCCGTACCAAAGGGCCTGGGTTCGAATTCCGGAGAAGGCATAAATGTAATTTGTTAGTCCTTTCATAGCAAGCAATGATGGCCCATTTATAAGTGCCTCCATAATAAAGAGACCATTACTTCCGGCCTTAATCGTGGACAACGGCTATAAACGGCCATTGGGAGGGGGGATTCTCTACATTGCCAGAGCAACATCTACGAATTTTTGGGTTTGTTTTTCACATAAAATCGTCAAAAACACGACTATAAAAGCGAAGTTTTATTTATGCGAGGCACACAAAGAACAATTTTTTAAAGCATACGTTTGCTTGGCCCTTTCAAGCTGTATTCTAGTTGAAATTCAGTAGATAAATATTTAATAAATATTTAATAA
>KK117201.1:167865-196733 GCA_000611955.2 Stegodyphus mimosarum
CATTATACGCGGATGAACAGCGATCCTTGCACGAATTGCATCTTTGTGTTCAGTTATCCATACACTCCAAACCCGAATCCTGGCTTCAGAAATGGAAAATTAAAATCAACGTGGATAAAACGACTGCTGTTATGTTCATGAAAAGAAGAAATATCCTGGTCAACATTAGCCTCTCTAAAATACTTCTACCCCGTGGTCCAAGCAAGACACTTGTCTCGAAGTTATTTTAGATCAAAGAATGACATGGATGATCTATATTTAATTTTTAAGTTCGGCAAGTGTAAAACTTCATTACACCCCTATAGTTCGCCGGAACTTCGTTCTTTCTCTAGAAAACAAAGTACTAATCTATAAGGGTATGCCACCTCCTGTTACTTAACCTATGGCAGTCCGTCCGGGGATTTGCTTGCAATACATGAAGAAAATCCAAGTCACTCAAAATATTACTCTCCGCCAAAGAGCTCGGGCAAGATGGTTTCCCAGAAATATAAAAAATCATGAAGAGCTTTGTGTTAAATTAATTACAATTTATACGAAAAAACTTATCGAGATATTCCACGAAAGAATTTATTTACTTGAAAATAATTCTATTCCAGTGTTGCACTATGATTCAGACGTTGATGGTTCTGTACTTACGAACCTAAGATAATTCATCTACTGTTCTATTAGCAACCTTCCCCATTCGATCATTTTTTCTCGAAATTAAGTATGGCAATGAAAAGAGCCTCAGCCCTTACTGTCCATAACTGATATTTACTTATTTCTAAATATTTGGATTAACTCTTCCTTGTATTTCTGAAACTATTATATGTCAAACCAAGATGATCACTGGTATATATAGCTTAGCGCGACGTTACCAGTTTCTCATGACTATATGATAAGCAGTCAACTTATTATGTGAAGTCATGACGATCACTGGTACACATCGCGAAGCGCGGCGTCACCAATTTACTTATTATATGTCATGAGGTCAAGACGATCACTGGTACATATCGCGAAGCGCGACGTCACCAGATATACTTATTACATCGAATCGAATCGAATCCTAATATTCCGCGAATATCGCGCAGAGCGCGACGTGTCCGGATCAGTGACACATATTGCCATAAAGGCACATGACATGAATGCAGTCATGATAAGTAACACCTGTAGGACTACCAGTGAGTGGAGGCAAAGGGCGGCAAGAGGATCATAAAATGATCCGACATCGCAAATAAGGAACGGCTGGAGTGTATGAAAAAAGCAAGTCAATAAGTGTAGTAAAATTAACTGGCAGTGGTTTAAGTAAGAAAACCTCCTCATGATGTAAAAGAATACAATGCAAAACAAGTACAATGAAAGACATAACAAAAGCAAAAACAATACGGAAGGAAAATGTGAAAAATAACTAGGTGATAGGAAGATCAGTCTTCTTGTGGTGTGCGGCAAATGGCCTTAGATCATAGTTCTCTTCGCACTTTTATGCAGCAAATGCGCTGCCATCTAGTTAAAATATTTGCAATTCCCCTTCTATTCTTCTTACAAAATGGAGGTAAGAATAAATTTATTTATTTATTATCATTTATTAAATTATTTCCTACCTCACACAAAACCTGCACACTCTAGCACCCTACTTCTTCTACCAACAGCCAACCACTAAATTCCTGACTTCACATCACGTGACCACGCCGTTGAACCTCGCGGAACACCAACTAACGCTATTTTATTTCAGCTTCAGCCATACTGTCTGACGCACGCGCTCTCCAGTCCACCTACAACCATTGCTGAATTTTGTTCTCTGTTTAATTTCAGAATATCCTACGAAACGACTGTTATAAATTACGATCTTCATTTTTCTACAGATACTGCTACTGCGGTAAATACACTGCTATCTTCAACTTTTTGCTAAAAACGCTATGTTCGCAAATTATGCTATATATATGACATGGAAAATAGTTTAGAAGTTATACTAGGATAGGGATCAGGGACTCGAACACCTAAGCACATTGAAAGATTTTCGAATTTTCGAAATGACGCAATACAGAACAGCGCGATACAAGATTTGTATTCAAAGGAATTAACATGGCGCCAAGTTTCATATAAAAGGCGACTATTCTGCAGCTATTTTAAATACTACTAGATTTTTAGCCATCGAAACGATTGGCGGAAGTTTTAATGAATTTGTTTATTAGAAATCAGATAATCGGAAAATTTACGCTCTTATTTTACGTTCTTTTATATGCTATATCAGTAATTTGTATCTGTCGATTATATACCTAAATAAAGAGCCATCTGTTCCTTTTAAAATTCTGACAGAACGATTCACAGAATTTCAGCCTACTTTCACGGTGAACGGGAAAATACCATATGAAATCCAGAAAAGAGAGTCTAAAAATAACGATAATAAACAAAAAAATAAAATAAGCATTAAATTAAAAATAAGCATAAATAAACAAAAGAATAGCTATACATGACGCGTCTACAAAATCTTACGACAAGTTTTCTTTCTTTTTTTTTGTTTCAAAAAATAAATTTCAGCACATATGGCAAACGATAATTGAAGGCATTTATTACTATGACATCTCAACTTGCTTCTCCTGAAATATCGTTTACTTATGGAGAGAATTGTATGTACAGTTAATCGGTTGGTTTGATCCAATGAATATCTGCTATATAATGGATTTGAAAGAGCAAGAAGAAGGTTTGGCTGTAAAGCGGAAAATGGTCCAAAAGATGTTTTCCCTCAACATTACGGCGGAACTGCACGGTTAGTGCGGCAGGACTATACTCGTACACCACTGGTGAAGTTATGCTGTCCCGCTCATTTCTATCTATACCTGCAAAACGTAAAATTAGCTTTTGAAGTGGTATATAAAGCATGCGGAAAGCAAGCATTAAAAAATGACTCAATGTTTTCGTTGGCACGATTTCGTGATGAAGCCACGACGCAGACAAGAGTAAGTTGCCTATCGTATTGTCGAATTGATCAGACCATCGGAAACGTTCCATAGCTGCTGCTGAAAAATCGTTGCTCTTTCTTCGAATGATAACTGAACATCAGCAAAGAAACTGCTCGCAGAATATCATCGTGGAAGACATCGGGAAAGGAGAAGAATTTTTTTCTTCTTTTCTCCCTCACGTACTACCTGGAGAAACTAAAGAAGAGCGATTTTCTCCATATCACGATTTAAACCAAATGGTAGACTAAGTTCTGATCCCTCCCCCCCCTCAAATTGTGGCTGAAGTTGAAACCTAGTGCTTTTCTCATGATCCTGAAAGAAAATAACAATCATTTGCCGGAGACGGAAAAATTTTACTACAGTCATAGAAATTTCGAGTGAAGATTTTACGACCATAAATGAACTTTTCTGAATGGAAAGGAATAATTCACAAGGAATTTGTTGAGGGGTAAACCGTGAACTCCATAAAAACATAATGAAGGATTTCCGAAATGAATTCAGGGCATTAAGCCTCAAAAAGCTGAATCGAATAACGAGTTTCATTACCCAACAATGCGTGCAATTCTCAACCATCTTAATTATTACCTTGATTTCGTAAGTGTTATCTCAAAGGTTATTATAACAACACTGAACAAATTCAGAAAATAGTAACCACATGCTTCATGAGTATTTAAAAAAAATAATAATAATTCCATGAAGAAATCAAACCAGCTGTATGAACGCACCATACGTTGTACATCACTTTAAAATATTTAAATAAAAATGTTGTTTTCTGTAATTTTCGGATATTCTCATGTAAATTTTAATCAAACCACACACTTTTTTATGAGACAGAAAACGGAAATGTAATCTTCACTCCTAATTTATTATTATTTAAATACAGATTTAGTATAGACGGTTATTCCAAGAATTTTCTAAAAGAAAGGCGAAACTGAAGCTTTCAGATTCT
Organism: Stegodyphus mimosarum; assembly: GCA_000611955.2. NCBI lineage: Eukaryota > Metazoa > Arthropoda > Arachnida > Araneae > Eresidae > Stegodyphus > Stegodyphus mimosarum. The sequence goes on from KK117201.1 coordinate 171,754, forward strand.
GTACTAGCAGATTTATTTTATTTGATATCATCTTAATACTGCATAGGTTAGTTTAGATTTAAAAAAATACGAACTGAAAAAGACGGACAACATTTGTTTATTTTCGTCTTTCAGTTCTCCTTCTACCAAACTAACGAAAAAAAAGGAAAGAAAGAAAGGAGTTTGTGTGAGAGATGAAAACTGTTGCCACATTTCGGATCCAAATATAACACTAAACCTTCAACGAATGTTGCAAGTCTCCAGAGAAGTTTTAGAAATACATAAAAGAATAACTTAAATATTTTGATATAAAACTTAAAAGAATAATTTATACATACTGCTTTGACATAAATATACTTTACATCAAAAAACAAGTTTATATGCTACTTATTTCAAACTACTTTGTCAGCGAATTTGTTTCGCGAAATATATTAAAATCGAAATTTAATACAAGCGGCGCTTTTTGTATAATACTCTCCAGCATTAGACATTCATGAAATATTTCGTAAAACTTTGTGAAAAAATACACTATTTTTGAGCATTTAAAAACAAAACAAATAGAGAATACTGTTTGCCCTAGAGTTTTATTTCCTCTTTTCGAAAGAGCCTTAGTAGCAGAAAATATATTTTTCCACGGTATATATTTTGCTTGAATTTAATCTTCAGAACTTATACATAAAATAAAACCACAATAGAAAATAAGGTTCCCAGAGGTTCGATGTACAAAGAGATTACGAAAGAAAATTCCAGGTAAACTTCATATTCAAAATCTATCAGCCAAAATATTTACAAAATATTTAAAATTTTTAATAAATCGAAACGGAAGGCTGCGGTATTCAGTAAACAATTAAGTTTGGGTTTAAAAATTTCAATGCACTTATTTAAATAATACCCTGGCTTTAAAAATATTAGCTACAAATTAAAACTGAATTTCTTATAACTGACCTACTAATCTAATAGAATGTTGAACGAACTTTCCCAATACCCAAACCCTACGAAAATATAAATAGGTAAACAACAACTACAACAACAACAACACACACACACACACACACAAAAAAAAAACTGAAAGGCTTCATATTTTAAATTACGTCCAAAGGGGCGTTTTCTAACGTTTTGTGTGTTACCTTTATTTATTAAATATCATGTGTCTTTGCACTTAAACCATAACATTCAGTTCAACAGCAATATCGCAAAATAATTTAAAATGAGCATTATCTTCAGAATTTCCGATACACAGCTCCGCGCGCTGGAGATAAAAAGATTTTTTTCCCGTAGAGTGTTGCCATTGCTCCCTTTTTTAAATCGTTTGAGTTTGTTCATCAAAAATTCGTTAGAGTTTTATAAAATATGAAATAGATAATGAAACAAATTTCAAATTCGGGCTTCCAGATGCGCATATTCGGATGGAAACGTACTTTATTCAAATTTGGATGGCTCTAGGTACCGTTGTTTTATCACAATGCGAGAAACATACATACATTTATGCAGATTCTTCATTACTTAATTTCTTTAAATATAATTCAAGGCGATAACTTTTGGTGGCAACTATTTGAAAAGTGATACATCCGTTTATAATGATTTAATGCCAAAACGAAAACAATACTCCTTCAGGGACAAAGCCCCTTTGGACTAAAAAAAAGGATGTTCAAAATCGCTGAAACAACCTTGTATTTGGCGTATATTTATTAAAATACTCAATCGATTTCGAGGGCAGCTACAGATCCCGCCTCATCAGGAGACTAAAATCTTTAGAAAATTTCGTTCTCCTGATGAGGAAGGACCTGTAGCTGTCCTCGAAATCGATTGAGTGTTTTAATAAACAAGTAGTTTACAAGGTTGTTTCAGATTGGCGTGTTTCTCTTTTATTCTAAAAAAGATGTATTTAAAGTTCAATTTGAAATTGCAAAATTAGAATAACTAACAATATTAATTTAATAGTAGCTGAACAGACAGATAAAGCAGTTTCAAATCGAACAATTTTGGGAGACAAACTCGCCAGCTGACGGCAACAGCGCTAAAAACAGGCAATAAAAATGAAATTTCGAGCTAAGGTTGCAAGCCTTTATTTTATACTTAAATTTTTACCCCTTATTTAAAGCTTACATAATTTGCATATTCTTTTGGAAAATATGAAACAAAAGGAATGCGGTAAAGACTTAAATTATTAAATTAAGAAGTAATGAGCTAATTAAAAAATAAACTTTACAACATGTTGCATACTTACATATAGCTAAATATTATTAAAGGCTTACACGAATGCAAATGCTGTTTCTACAGCAACATGTGTTAAACTGATTCACGCGCAAATTTTTATTCGTAGTAAAATCCTGTTCCTGATTTCTTACTAATATCCAAAAACCACATGTAAATGTCAGTAATTATACACTTAGTTCTTTCTACATTTAGCCTAAATATACAAGTGGTAACTATACATTTAGTTTAAAACGAAACTATGCCATTAGTTTTAAAATCTAAATTTTTAAGTTCGTATTTAAATGTTAACATAAACTTCGATCTAAAGTTCACATCAAAATAGCAGTTGGACATTCTTTTTATTATTTTACAGGGTACAAGAATCGAGGAAAAAAAATTGAAGGTCACGTACTTTCAGATCACGCATGCATAAACTTTTTCTTCAGTGTTACTCAGACAGATGATGAACACGCTCTTCATATGGATGGGACTACTTTCCTCATAACGATTTAGAAGGATGAAACGTATTTTTATTTTTTAACACACTTTAAAATTTTAGGATTATTTTGTAAATGAAGACTACACAGCAGTTCTTTCAACTAAAAAATTTATAAGACGACATAAAATCTATTATATTTTAAGAAATTGAAAAAACAAATCCAAAAAAATAATGCTAACATTCCTTTTGCGTACTTTTGTCAGTTACTTTAAAATATTATAATTTTTTTACTTTAAAATAAGCACTTCAAACCCGTAGCGACTTTCTCATCATTCAGTCATTACATGTGTCGCTATCAACGCATAGAAGGAATTCGGGGATTTTAGGAAATTAGAGGATTCGATCTTTTTTTCGCAGCTGTCGTTACCACGGTTATGAAGCATGGTTTGGGAGGAAATAGTTTTGAAGTGCCTAACAGAGTAGAGCCACTTGCACAACCAACTTTCCGTCCAGATGTATGCGTTCGTTCTAGCGAACTACGCATAAAAGGTCGAAGGCTGTCTTTACAAACGGATAGTTACAGAAAATTTATTAATTAGTTAATAAAAACCACTTAATTAGTACTTTTTTTAAAGCTGGAACAGTTTATTTTATAACTTGTGAAATTTTAAAGGCTTTATAGCGGTCACATTTTTGAAAGTTAGAATTTTAAATTTCTGAAGAGTATATCATCATTTGTTACAATAAAATTAGTTTTTAAATTATACAGGCTTATAAAACGGGAAAAGTAAATGACATGATAGATTTCACCGTAAACAATATTAACGATATTAAAATAAACTTATTAAAATAAATAAATACAAAATCTATATTAAAACAATCAAAGTGATGCAAAGGCCACCCTATGTTAAATAACAAAAAGGGCATTTTACTAAATCAATAATAATGGCGCAGTAAATGTCCGATTTCTTTTATGAGATTGACCGCATCTAATTCTACACGTGGAGGTAATTTTATCTAAAATTAACACTCAATTTATTTTCAAAACGAATTTCTTTGAATATCACAAACAGAATAATTTAATTTAAAGCATCAAACAAGTCATCAACAGCATTCAACCCTCAGAAAAACCCACCGAAACACTGTTTTACACTGTTGTCACTTACCGTTTTCTAAATCAAATGCGCTTCCACTTGCTTTTTACGCTACCATCCAGAGGTAGGGAAAAGTGTTCTGTTCAAACTGGAACACCAGTATTTCCAGGAATATCAGTAGACCTGGAGCAAGTATTATATATTTTCGACGGGTGTTACTTCGAAGGTTAGGTTAGATTAAGCTTTTGGAATAAGACAAAGCGCATAATGGCTACCTCCCTAAGGGAAGGAATGCCTTCGTGGAGGACTTTCCTAAGGAAAACTCGCTCCTGTTCATGTTACATATATGAAGCGTCAATTATACAGCTGATTAGTTAGCCTGGAATCGAACCTTGGTCGAATTTTCAGTATTCAGAGGCTTTAAAGATACGGCCACTGGTGAAACGTTACTTCGATTGTGAACACGATTGTGATTATGTTTTCAGTTTTTCATTTGAAACAGAACTGCATACAATCATTTTTCACAAACTTTTTTACTGTCTTATAAATTGAAAGCATTGTAAATGAATTCAGAGATATAGAAGCAAAACAAAAAGTGTAAATTACTAGACTGAATTATTCAGATTACGGCAAAGCATCCAACGGTTAGCTACTCGAGACGTTTCGTTTGGCTTATTTGATTATCGCAAAGCACTCGAGAGCTATCTGCCTAAGGCTAGGAATGCCTTCGTGAAGAACATGTTAGAGAAACTGGCTCGTATACACGTTACACATTAGAAAAACCATTAAAACACCCATGCAGCCATCCCGATCACCGAGATTCGAGCTTCGAAACGAACTACCAGTGTTCAGCAAATCGCGCTCGGTCACTGATGGTCCTTCGACCTAAGAAGAAGAATGCCCTTAAAAGAACTTCTTTTTTCTTTTTATGGCTTGAATTCACGTTTTACATGGGAAAAACAGCTGATGAAAGTTCCATGCGGCCACCCCATTCGAAGTGATTTGAATCCGGGTCGAACAACCAGTGTTCAACGATTTTACTCTTCTGTCATCGGTGGACCAGTAAATTACGAGGTGGGAAGGAAAAATGGTCTTGAAGAGCCTATTCTGAAGGAGCAGATTATAGGAATCTGCAGACCGCATGATAATGAAAAGCAGAATGTGACGGCAACAGAATGGAAAGTGACGTATCGTATCGTTATGTAAAGGAATATTACACGAAAAATGGAAAGGTTACGTTACAAACGTTCCTAACATCAAAATCAATAAGACATTACCACAGACTCTAATAAAGCCGTTCACTACAAGACCAACATAATCATTCACGTCAGCGAAACACGGGAAGCTAATTTAAAAGTTACATCAATAATAACTCTGCCACTATTGGGGGAAAAAAAGACTCAAACTAGAAAGCAGTCTGACGTCCCAAGTCGGTTTTGTTTTGCAGTAACTAGAACTATTTATCAAACAATCGCGAAGTAATTGAAAAATGGAACACGCAGCTTTACAATATTACTTCCTTGAGAAAGAAAGAGAAATAACGCTTCCCTTCCCCCCCTTTTTTTTTCAGGAACTATCCAGTAGGGACATTTGATTTCCGTTATTTTTCAGGAAACGGCAGAAAATCAGAATGCAAAATAAATGGAGACTTCAATTGGCCCGGAGAAATGTAGCAGCCATTGTGGTGAATAGTAACCGAGATAAAAGTTTGCGAGCTAAAAGAAGTTTCTTTTTTCCCGAAATCAAATTGGCATTCCCTTGTTTTGATAGGTATTTTCTCGACCTCGTATGTGCAGTTTAGTGTAAGCCTCCCATCGCTTTTATGTTGAATTATGTACCTGCGGGAATATTTCCTTTGATGGACAAACGGAACAAAGAATAAAATTGGGTACGTCTCCGTTTCGGTAGCTCCCAAAGCCCATCTCTGTTGGTTATAAACAAAGTAATTTGTGGTTTCCTTAGAAGCGATTACCAGTGGAAATGAGAAAAGTGATAGAAATAGGATATATAAAGATAAAAGCATAAGGCTAAAAGTATGAAAAGAGAGAATTCACTGTGTAATAAGTTCGTCCTCAACGACTAATAGGTTTTCAGTGTACATATTTCAAAAACAAAACGGATTAAATTTTATAGAATATGATTCGTAAAGTATTTTACAAATTCATTAAAATTTTAAATAAAAGTCATAAGAGCCTTTCGACTTTCCTTTTCTGTAAAATAATACGCACTGGCCATCCTGTTGGCCTTAATGGTAAAGAAACCGGCTGCCATAACCCTCGGCCCGGGTTCGAACCCGGGGAATTCAAGAATGTTTGTTAATGCATAATGCCTTTTCGGCATGAGATCAATTAAAACACAATCGAGCGGAAAGTGCATTCAAGAGATTGGTCGTTGGAATTTCAAATTATTTATCCGGTTTGTTTTCCCTCAAAACTATGAAGGAGCTTCCCTGTTTTTGCATGCCTAACTCGGTCGCCCTTCTGGTTTACTCTGAACAATGTTCTGAGCAATATGACCAATGGTATTGCTCATTCAGGTCCGAGGTTCGATCCCCGGGCTGGACAAGCGGACTCAGTCTTTCATCCTTTGAGTGGGTCGATAAAATGAGTACGAAGTTCGCTTGGGGACTAAATACCAAGGGTTCTGCGACAAAGCCCACTAGGGCTGTTCTGCCACTGAGTATATATATATAACATATATACTGTTAATTTTTCAACATTCAGGCATAACTCTACTTGCGGACGATGTCACTAATAAGTTTTGTGGACCAATACGTATATTAACAAATAAATAGACACTTAAATTATTAACACAGTAATTTTCCCTCTCTATCTCCCTTTATGAACAAACATCGCAGGAAAACGGTCCAGAATATTCTCTCTCCCTTTTTTTAAGATATAATTTTTCAATCGGAGGGGTTTATTCATTAGTAGATTAGAAGTTTCAGTCATTTTTATGAAAAACATTTAGCAGGTATCCGAGTTACATACTTTGATGCATGATTTAGTGATATAAATATTAATGTCATCCGAGTCACACTCCGGCACGAGCAAATCAGTTAGCTTCCTGTTATCGCTTGTTTACGAGCGTAAAAGAAAAACGTTACCTGCGTTTAAATTGTTCAGTTTTTAAAGCAATACGGTTATGAAATGAAAGACAAGAATCATTTTGATTATGGCAGAATGAATACATTAGGACTATCCTACCTAAATTGAGGGATACTTTCGTGAAAGACTTTAAAAAGGAAAATGGCTCATATTTTTGCTTAGTATTCACGTTACCAAGTTTTTCACTGGGATTTCAGCCCAGATCGAAGTACCAGTGTTCAGCTGTTTTACCGCTCAGTTCTTGGTCGGCTTTATTGAAAGATAAATGTCAACCATATTAATGATAACACTCCGGAATCTGTCTATCTGCCACATAAAGAGGAAGATAAAGGTTTTACATTTTGTGCAATGAAAACATTGAACAGGTCACGTACAGTACCCGTCGCTTATTAAAATCCCTTTTGTGCCAAATATATTTGAGTTTATTAAATGGCTGAGTTTAGCAGGCGGCGTTTGTGAATTGTAAATCGTATCATCAAACTTAAAGTTTAAAACTTTTCAAATTAAATGATAACAAACAACTAATTTAATATAAAAAATTAATGCTAAAATTACACTATTTAAGCACTACTGAAATTTATTTAATTTCTTTTAAAAAGTATTTATTTATAATTACGTTCTTGATAAAATTTTATCTCTCATACAACTGTGGATAATTTATAACTGTTCTATCTGTGCTTGTTTCAAATTATTCAACAGCAGTGTTTCGATTGTATTTTGCATTTTGTAAAAGCGTTTGTAACTTTTCTGATCTGCAGCTTATCGTTCAAGAGGTTTTTTTTTAGAATTTGCAGTGCTTTTCTAGATGCCACTGATGCTAACATATCATGACTTTCTTTCTTTTTTTTTTTTTTAAACTTTCAGTTTTTGCAGTTCTTTTAACACTTTCATAGTTATTCTTTATAATTGCTATCCCAAAAATTTTTGAGAACTGACATTATAAAAATGAATCTTCATCAATTATAAATTCCTTCATTGATGTCTCAAATTTCAGCTACAGCTTGCAATTCTTATCAGGAGTCTACATAAAAGCCACATTTTCAAAAAAAAAAAAAAATTTATCTAATTTTAAGAGATTAATCTTCTGAATTGATGAACTGACTATAATAAGCATAGGCTCTAGCACAGATAATGACTCACTTTATCCTCTTCCCCTCCGAACTGCTTATACTGCTTGCATTTGAGCAAAATTCCATTCTGTTTATCATTTTCTGAACATTTTTCTGTAATGACACTTGAAAGTTTTATAATAGTCTTGAGCAGAGGCTGAATGTTAGTAGTTGTATTAGCAGGAACAGATACTAACGTTTTTCAGAAAGAGGACAAAGGTATATGTGCTGTACAATTATCTAATTAGTAAAGTTATTTTGCATTTTTCAGCTGGCTTTTTCATTTAAAAAAGTGGGTAAAAGTACTATTTGTCATCCATGTGCCCTTATTACTATCCTATATGTAAATTCCTATAGGTAAATCCATATGGTCCATGATTCTTTTCAAACATCAAAGTTTTTGCGTTTTTGTGAAAAACCAATGTATTACAAATTTCGTGTGGCTTGCATTCATTTAGCATAAGCAAACATGTCTTTTATCCAGTTATCAGCAGCATGATGATCTGCCTCTTTCTTCTCACCAAGCAGTTTTAGGTGAACAATATTGGATTTCTCTTTCTCCAAATTCTACATGACCAGTCAGTTGATACAATTTTTCCCTAGCATTTAGAGAATTAGGAAGAACAGTTTTCAGTTTTATAGCCTGAAACTATTCTAGAAAAGCAGTTTCAACGTCTCTTGGTTTTCTGCCTTTTTCGCCCTTTCTTGAGACATATGCATCTTATGTTAGTTTTTCATTAATTACAATTCCTTGTCTAAGAAACTGTATAGTGCTGTTTGGAAAATTTCCAGTTTAAATGTAGGTTTCCTTTGGCAGCAGTTACTACGAACATCAAATCTTTTAACAATTTAGCCTTTCATTTTAGGCTTAAGTCGTTTTAAAAATGTTTCTTCCAGTAATTTAATAAAATTTCAGAACTTCATGTTTACAGCCAGCAGAAAGTTGCCCTTTCCCTATTTAGTCGATTTGCCCCTTCATGATTAAATGCCTAAACAATGCTTTCTTTGCTTTTTCTTCAAGCTATCGTTAACACTTCCTTTCCATTCAAAGACTTTTAATGTATGATAGTGCATAGAAGCATTACATGAACTGTTTTTATAACTCTGTGAACATAATACTTTTATCGCAACGGGAAGATTTTGAATATGGTAATCTTAAAAAATGGGATACAGGAGTTATAGCCCCACTTTATATGAATTGGTATTCAAGAAGGGACTCTCATTCATGTATAGTGCCTCTAGAGGATTGTTTTTGTTAACTTTTCAATAGGGAAATTCTGCCCGTCTGAAGACCATTGTGGACAAAGAACATTGTAAACAGTTTCTAACAGGCAAGGAACTGGGGGATAGGAAAATTTCGGTGAAACCATTTTTATTGAAGCACTACATACCTGAACAATAAAATCATGATCCGCAATATTCTAAATGGATGAACTACGAAACGCTTTGATAGGTACAAGTAGGATATTCTGGCACTGAAGAATCAGTCTTTTGCCAAATCTGAGTCTTATCAGGGGCAGAAGTTACAGAGGTTTTTGTATTGATTAGTATATATTTGTTTGGGTTCCTGGTATTTTGAACACAATAAGTGGCTGATTTTGTTAACAGTTTAATAAACGGCGGGCATTCTATACGAGAAACATCCCAGTAGATTAATGTGTAATCCAACAACGCAAAGACGCAACAACGCAAAGGTTCTGTTAAAAGATATTTCTAACGGTATTGGTTGTGGGAGGGGGGAGGGGTAGAAATGCGTGCGCACCCATACAATAACATGGGGGGAAGGAAAAGAAAGAAACGTTAATATTTTGGATAAAATTAACAGACAGGCATTTTTCCTGCATGCAGAAGAGGATAGCTAGTTATTGTTCAGTTATTACACCTAATTAAATGATTACACTATAGTCCACTGGTAGCTCTATATGCATAAGTATTTAACGAATGTGAAAAAAATGGCATTACTCCAGAACATGGAATCTAAAAGATGCTCCGATTGAAAACGTAAATTCAAACTGAAAGAGAAATAAGCCCACGTAGAATTTAAAATCAGGTAAAACAGAAACATTATTTTGGCGTAAATATAGGTAATTAGGTTATTCGAATATGGCAAAATACACGAAGGCTTTCTACCTAAGGAAAGTGATGCTTCGTAGAGGATTTTAAATTTTTGGCTTGCACTCAAGTTACAAATGCAGAAAACCACGAAGACCAATGATGTAGCCATCCTGTTCGCTTGGGTTTGTACCAATATTCAGCGGTTTAATAAAGAAAGATCAATTTTTTTTTGTCAATGTGAGAAGTTTCAAGGAAATCCGATTCATCAACTGAAGAAGCTTTATGAATAATTTTTGCAGAACCAATGCCAAAACAATGATTAAGTTTCCAGTTATGATTGGCTATCGAAGATTTTCTATTTCTCCTTAATCAACGCCGCCTCGTTTGTGGCCGAATGTATTATGACTAATTCTCATCCAGCCCTTCCTAATGCTTCTAAAATTCTAATATCTCAGTTCAAAGTTCAAGTTCTGCTAGTTTTTTCCGGATAGACGACTCTGCGTTCACGTTCGCTTTACTCCATCCATTGCTTAGATATAAATACGGTCGTCATCTGCAGAATTTTTTTGTTCTTGAAGTAGGAAAGGGATCTATATCTGATCCCCCTAAAAAATGATACAGTTTTACTCCAAATTTATACCAAAATAAAGCAACTGTTTCGCATAATTTTAAACGTACATTTAATCTCAATTAATGCTCTATAATACGTATAGTAACTTTAGAGCCTCTAAATACAGCCCTGTGGTTAAAAGGTATAGTTTCAATTTTTCTTACCCATCAGCAGGCCAACCATTAATCCAAACAGAAGCATCGTCAGCAAAAGTGTCCACATCACAGATACACTACTTCAGGCGTGATAAGACATTATTTCCTGAACAAATAAAAGAAAGTGTTGCATCTCAAATAAAATCCATAAATTTTACGGTTTCGTAATCTGTAGAGTCAACTATGAATCGAATTTTCAGGCATCCGTTCTATAACCCCAATAACCGAACGTGACCACCGAAACATCGAAACGGATTATAAGTCACTTTAAGCGCAGTAGGGGAAGTTTCATGATGTTGACTCACCTATTTATGGCATCGTTAAAACTGGGAGAGATGAAGAAGGAAAGTACCCATCGAGATGAAGAAAAATCAAATATTTATAAAGACTCCAATATCACGTCCTTTACAGGGGAAAAAATTAGATGAGCAACAAGTTTCAACTTTCAACACTTAATGGTATTGGATTTGGGGACATGCGAAATATTTATTCATGTAATAACCGCTAACACTTTCGTGGTAGGCAATAAATTCGGTTTTATTGCAATAATTTTTCTACACAGTTTATAAGAAATGGATAACACACAGAATTTAATCATTTTAAGCAACCAGCGGCTTACACGACGTCAGAAAAACAATAAAAATGCTTAACTAAACCTAACTAGAATAGCTTATCGAAACTTGGATAACAGCTGTTGAAATCGAGATACTGTGTGCTTACTTCTAATAATCTCACTTATGAATAAATCTGTGGGGATTTATTTAATTTACTTAACAGTTAATTTTATTTTGAAGCAATCTCTCCTATCGCTCTTGCTTTCAACTCACACTTTGTTACCGGAATGTAAATGAGTTAGCAGGCGTGTATTGAAACAAGACAGAAAGATGTTAGTATTTAAGGAAAGGTTTTGGAAGTTGAATTATGAGCTTTTTCTGCTTGCCTGAAAGGCCACGTTGCTAGCTTTGATTTACTAGCAATCAGATTTCTGACTTTTGGGGCGTTGAGCGCTTCTTGCCATTTAGGCTTGTTTACGCCGACTTTCGAGTCACAGCCACCCAACGCGTTATGTAACCTGTGAAACCGCTGTGAACCGTACCTAACTGAACTATATTTAAGTTACTCGTTACCTTTCTGAATTAAACCAAAAGTGTCGGCTTTTGTAAGCACGAGTCGGTGCCACCTGTGAATTGTAAATTGAGAAAATAAGGGGATCTTTACACCCTTCTCTGGACTTTGTCGTACTTAGGGATAATTCCGATTTGCATAACATCCTCAAAGAGGTACGTACAAGAGTCAAGCAAGTACGTAGAGCTACGTACTTGCTTGACTTGAGACAATGTAGTAAATTTATATCTTATAAAATGTTTTTAACGAAGTAAATATCACCTCATATTTTAACAATTATTATGCGAATTTCGAAGCAATATGGGGGCTACTTTTTAAAATGAATTCTGAAATTCCTATCAAAATGTATCACAAAATAAAATTAAAAAGAAAAAGAAAAAAAAAAGAAATTATGGGAATTCGGAATATTGAAGAAAGCTTTACAGAATCAAGTGGTGAAGATACGTATATACTTAGCAAAATATTAAATTTTCAGAGCTGTCAATACTCAAGAGTAATTTTTACCTGAAAAAATAAAAGGGCTCCAAATAGACAAATCTTATTCCAACAAACCTAATTCCTCTCTAATAAACAGACGAAATTTCAAGAATTATTTGTAATTTTTATAGCATAATTATACGCCAAGGTTTTCTGCATACATGTTTCATTAATCAGATTTCCTTCACGTGCAGATTTAAAATTCTGCAATAAACAAAATTAATTCAATGTTAAAACACACTGTTTTCGTTGAAAATAAAATTTCAGATACATTTGAAATCAATTTACTCGTTTTTATTCTCTGACAATAAATTAACAATAAAGCATTAAATAAATCTCAAACTTTTTAAGTCGATACGTTCCGAAAACTTGTGTGAACATGTTATGGGTGAAAGGAATGGGTGATATTTGGCCCCTGTATATATAATTCACTATTTTCTTAGCATAAATGAAAACTTTGATGGGCATATAAAATGTCATGTCATATTTGAGAGGCACAGAAGATTGCTTTCAAAAATAAACCTTAGATTCAAGTTATAGTAAGCGCTAAAAATGAAAACGTGAACAAAGTGGAGGGGGGGGATTTCATACGATTTTAATCGAATTACTGTAATACTATAACCAAGTGATTCTAGCTACAGAATTTGATAAAAAATGCAGATGAGATAAGGATTTAGAACATGAATATTATTATATCGAAACGCAGCACATCTAGATAACTGTGGGTAGATTTTACAGCACTTCAGAAAGATTAAAATACCATAATAAGTAACGTATATTTCCGTACATCAACTGAGAATACTTCGCAAATGCTCTACTGTTGAATTTTGGATTTATATATAGGAGTTGAAAACAATTTACAAATAATTTCGATCACAAAAATGACTATTTAAAAAATATTAATTAACAGAAAAAAATTGAAATCAATTCAGAAAAGATTTTTAATTTTATTTAATCCTATTGTGGCGGTTCCGGGCGGTGTTAACACAGATGGAAAGTGCGGCGCTGTGTGACGCATTTTCCTTGAAAATCTTAAATGACCTTGAGAGTCCTAGAGTAAAATATCTTAACTGTCATCCCAAAAGTGCACCTATGCGAACGCCTCTGATAGTATTTGACCTGTTACCTGGTGCGAGCATATGATATGCTCTAGCGTCTGCTACACAACTATAATAGTACAGATGTTCTCTAACGTGACAGGAACACACACCTCCGCCCACTTGGGGAAAAATGATGAATGAAGTCACACGCATCATGCCCAACAGTACAACAACGGGCCTGATTAGGTAAGGCCATGTAATGCAGTCGCAACATACTAAAGGGCTCGCAACCATGCCCATACAAAGGTTCAATAGCGACCACCAGTCGCTTCTGCTCATATGGCACTAAAAACGCTCGGGGAAGGGGGGAAGAAAGCGAGCTAACAACAGGGACAGGCATACTATCATAAATTAATAAATTTCTCACTTGCAATTTTCTAGCAATCCCAAAATTCTCTGTGCTACAGCCAAATTTATGTGAATGCTATTCGTCTTTATTTAACAATTAACACTGTTGTGATATACCTCGCAGATAACATTATCTTCAATTCTGTTCATAACACTGTTAATGCAATATTTTTTAACCGATCGGACGACCGTTTCTGGATAATGTTTTCAATGGAATTAACCTTCAGTTCGCCTGTTTGATGCAGCTAAATATTATACGACCGGTCATTCGAACTTTTCGCAATGTATAGCTGGATTTAAGGCAATTTTAAATTCGCCTTATACACAAATTTTTATTCTTGGCTTAATTTTTGTAGCAAAATCATACTTCTCGGCTAAGCGGATAGGTTTATGATTATCAGAAATAGTCGATAAACAGATATGTTTATGATTATCAGAAATATAATGCACGATAATCATAGTATAAGCGCAAAATATATTGCAGCCATATTTTAATAATTGTTTGCATAATTCAAAACTCTTAAGTCTACTACTATGTAAAAATCTCTTTATTCGTAAATATCGATTAACCACTTCACTCAGACTTGAAGTGGTTTGAATAACCTCTACTTTGAAGTGAATACATACACTTGCTTCCATTATGCAGCTATATTTAGAGTTAGTTAAGGAATGACTCGCAGGTGGTTTTAATCCCACAGATGAATCATCTAAAGATACAATAAGCTATACAATGCCTTCGGAGAATCCTAAACTAGACAGCAAGCATGCTTCATTCATATAGTAAACTTTTTCGTTAGGAATCAATACAAAGCATGTAATGTGAGTAGTTTTAACTTTGTAATATGACTGGGACTCGGTTATTTTTAAATTATTCCTGATAATTGAAATTTATTCTTAGATAATCTATTCTTATTCCTTATTACATTTATTCTTAAAATGATATTAATTCTTAAAAAAAAATTACGAGAGCTTTAGATTTTAGAGTAAAAAATCTGAAAAGCTTTAAATTTTAATGATCGCCCAGAAGGATTTGTTAAGGTTTTTTATGCTCTCGCTGAGCTCGCAGTTTATCATTCTGATATTACACTCACTGTTGCTAACCTATTTTTCAGCTTTATTATTAAGCATGATTTTCTTTGCAGTTATACCATATATTACCAACAGCAATATATATATACCAACAGCAAAATTTAAAAAAAAATTAAACGCAGGATAGGAGCATATACTTAGAATTCTCTATACAGCGTTAAGTGCTGGTGTACACTTTTTTTATATTTTTGTAGTCTTTTCTCAGCTTATAAAATCAATAGTCAGATGATTTGCAAAGATTTTTTTATTTTTTGTCTTCTTATTATTAATGTTTTGTGCGCTAACTTTATTTATCCAATAACATGTTTTTCGCATTTAAGCCGCATAGAAATTAGGTTCGGTTTATTACATCATTTGAACATGAAAAAGCACACAACGTTTTCTGTCACAGGGGGGATGGTTTCGTAGAACACTTTCTTTGGGAAACTGGCTCGTCTTCATGTTACATACAGAGCAAACAAACCACGCAGTCAGCTCATATGCCTGAGTTCGAATTACAAGTATTCAACGGTTTTATCCACTGGTTAGGCAAGGAAAATGATTTAAAAAAAATAGAAGAATGCGTAAATACAATTTGAGAAATTTGACATATATCAGAATATTTTGAAAAATTACCAAGGGAAAATTCTTATAAGAAGAAATGATAAATTAGATAAATGGTGGGAAAATGCTAAAAAAATTCGTAAAAGATTTTAACATATTTATGTAAGTATATTTTAAAGATAATTCGGAAAACTGTGCTTTGTACTATTCAGCTTGTTTAAATTGCAGAATCAGGACATTCGAAACTCTCCGAATTGAAACCTCCAGAACGCATTTTGAACATAAAAATTCTGATGTGTACACCACATGACGTTTTTATACGGAATATTTAAATTACACGCAGTTTTTGCTGCTTTTCATTTAAACTTTTTTTCTCGAATTTCATCAGAGATATATTTCTCATTCAATTAATTCAGTTCTCACTTTCGCGACAAGGTAAAAATACATAACGCCTAAAAATATCTTTATTAAAAATTGAGACATATATAAAAATATAAAACATAAATACAGTTAAAACAATTTTTAAAAAAAATTACAATTAAAATTAGAGTTTCTAAACAAAAACAAGCAATTCGGCCAGCAAGCAAGAAGGCAGATTTTTCGGTGCACAAAACTGAAAGTTTACTTTTGGTCTCACTCGACAAAAAGACACTGAAGACGTAGAAATTGCCTTAATTTGTTGCGGAAGCTATGATGAGTCAATATGTGGAATAATTTAATAACTTAAATGATAGTTCCAGAATGAACTAAGCATGATTTAATTCGCAATAATAAAAGAAGACGTTATCTTTGTTGTTGTCAAGCTTTAGTTTCTCTAGATTAGCAACAAATCCACTATTATGTTAAGTTTCAAACGTGAATAAATATGGATTCTATGGCCAAAAAAATAAGGCTTAGCCGCACTTAAACAACTTTTAATTGTTGATAATTCTACAACTATAATAACATGCAGGTTAAAACCTTAACCGGAAGATACGAACAACATAATTCAACCATTTTTAAAGTAAAAAAATGCACAGTTTACAAACATATAAGAATAAAGAAACTGAGCTCACTAACCAGAGTAACAGAATGCATAAGGAAGTACAGTAGTCGGTAAATTTTGATTAATTCTCAATTAAAAAGGAAAATAACTGACACATTCGAATCTAAGAAAAGCTACCCTAATATCTAGCCAATAGCAAGAAACTAAGCAACGAACAAGTCACGAAGTGAAATGACAAGAAAAAATTCTATTAAGATTGAAAGAGGCAAAAGCACTCGCCAAACGAAGAACTGAAAATCGACATCTACGTCTTGATGGTGCTCATTTCATGAATGGAGGTCGGGCTGTAGAGGTGTCGTTCGTTTAAAACAACGTTCCATGCGTAACCTTGGCAACGAGAAACTTTCACCTGTCAAGTAGGATCAAGGCCTCTCCGATCCTCAATTACTGGCGTTGCAGAACAGCGGTTGTTCTAAAAGCTTCCGCCTGCGTCGATAATAGACCCAGGTCTTAGTTTCTCACCCTCTGTTCTGGCGTTTCTCTTGTGATGTTTTTACAACGAGCAAGGAGTGAGTGAAGAGAGGTAGAGGGCATGGCGGATTCCCCCAATCAACCCTGTCGCTGTCGAACAAGATCAAAGTTTCAAAATTCGTGACAAGCCCTGGCACAATGCCACAGAATTAATAGAAGGAGATTGAAACATATGAAGTACGGTACTGGAGTTCCTCTCAATAATCTCAAAGAAAATGAAGGCTGTTAGATTTCCAATCAGAAATAAGAATGTGCGAAACATTTTAACTTTTTCTTATACCATTAAAATAATTTCAAAGTCTAATTTTTTAGATTTATGCCTCAAACTGAAAATATTACTAGCAGAAGAGAAAGTAAAAAGAAAGAGAACACTACATAGACGGATTTTTTAAATTTCCTCAAATAAAGGCCTAGGCACCTAAGACACAGTCTGCAGTTAAAATTTTAGACGCTATTACACGAAATGTCAAAAATGCAATCACATTTGTTTTTATTCCTTTGAATTGTAAACACTGCACCTACGGCCGTACTGCATCTAGTCGTGTAACGTTTTGGGCCGATTCGCAGTTCCATTCGTAACTGTAAAATGGTGTAGTGTAAAGTGTTCTTTATTGAACTCAAACGGCATATTTAAATCTCTAAGATCGTTAAAACTTGGAAATACCACCGAAGAACAGTTACAAAAATGTTGCTTATTATAACTCAAAGAAAATTTCACCATCTCGAATTATCCAACCGGCGCCGCTTCACCTCTCTTGCCATAAGATAGCCATACAGCCCAAGTAGCACATGACGTAGCAAAGATGTTGTAAACTGGACCGAGAAGTTGCAAAATGGTCGTGGTAACTTTTACGACGTCTTTACAACACAGCGAAGACGCAAAATATTTGCCGTTGCATCTTGGCAACTTGTCGACGTCGCTGAAACGTCGTGATATGACCGCTTTTAGACGTGATCATTTTAGCATTTTTTTCAGAATCCATCTGCGTTACTTTTAGAATGAAAAGAGACTAAACATGCCCTTTCAAGAATCTGAAGTCCGCATACGATTTATTTTGCAGTGTTTCATTACTTTTATTTAATTTAAATATATTATTCTAAGGTAGATTCATCTAATGAAATATAAATTTAATATAAATACTTTTTATATTATTAAATTTAATTACTACTAAAAATACGTGATAAATTATTGTTTAAAATTTTGTTAACATAATTAAAACTTAAAATATTTCTCTATAAATATTACAGCAAAATATTTAAAAATGAAAATAATCTAGAAAGTTATTAATTTATGCACTTTATATATTTTAAAAAATCATATTTCCGAAATCAATGCAAATCTAATTCTTTGCAAATCACATGTTAGCAATTATTTCACTATTGAAATTTGACTTTATTTAATGCGTCCTTATTCGACCGAATGTCATTACACAGATATATTTGCAACCGAAGCAATAGAACATACTAATATTAAACAGCTTTGCACCTGCATTTGATCGGTAAATGAGTCTAAAGCTCTTCGATTTTAATCACTGTCTTGCTATTGCTCGTATGAAATTTATTCTCGATCTAACTGTTTTCTAAACGCAGATCTAGTAAATTTTCAGTTTCTATGTTTGTAATGATATATATTACGTTTCGTTTCATTAGGCAAATTTATTTCTTATATTTATTTCATTTAAATTTGTTTATATGTATTATCGATTGGAGAACTATGTAGAAGAGGCGTTAAAATTTTTGGTGAACTATCCCAAGTAGCAGATGACGTAGCAAAGACGTTGCAAACTGCTCCGAGAGGTTGCAAAGTGGTCGTGGTAACTTTTACGACATCTTTACACAGCAGCAAAGACGCAAAACATTTGCCGTTGCATCTTGGCAATTTATCGACGTCGCTGAAACGTCGTGATCTGATCTCTTTTAAACGTGATCGTTTTAGCTTTTTTTCATAGTCCAACAGCGTTACTTTTAGAATGAAAAGAGATTAAATCTGCCCTTTTAAGAATCTAAAGTCTGCATAAGATTTATTTTGGCAGTGTTTCATTTCTTTAATCCATTTAAATATATTAATTTAAGGTAGATTCCTCTAATGAAATATACATTTAATATAAATACCTTTGAATTATTAAATTTAATTTGTACTAAAAATACGTGGTAAATTATTGTTTAAAATTTTGTTAAAATAATTAATACTTAATATATTTTTTATAAATTTTACACCAAAATATTTAAAAATGAAAATAATCTCTAAAGTTATTAATTTATGCATTTTATATGTTTTAAAAAATCATATTTCCGAATGCAAATCTAATTCTTTGCAAATCACATGTTAGCAATTATTTCACTATTGAAATTTGACTTTATTTTTGAAGTAGGTACGAATTTATTTGAATTAATATGTTGACATACCATGAAACATTTTACTGCCTAAAGTGCAAAAACTTCTAAGTTTTACTTTGTTAAATTTATCATTTGAAAAACAGAGTTCTGAATGTCAATTAATTCAACTAAAAATTAAATAACTCAGATGTAACTTGCTGCACGGAAATTAGATTTACCATTATTGAAATCATTAAAAAGCACAAGCCTAAACTTCATTAAATGTAGGTAGTTTCACGCAACAACTATTTCATTGAGAAATTCATTCCTGGGAATGAACTTAATACAATATTCTTTTTATTCCAAACTGAACCTTATTTCCTGCCATAACAGTGAGCATTTCGTATAAAATAGAATATATCTCAGCTTAAAAATAACACATCCTTCATATTCGTTTAACCAACTGAAAAGACACTTGAATGCGTGAGACAGACTGGCAGACAAAGTAGAGAGACGTGTTTATAGAAACTGTCATAGTTAGGCACAGTTACAGATAAATTAAACAATAGCGATAGATAGATATGCGTTAATCTTAAGTAATATTTATTCTCCTAATACCACTTGCTTTTAGCAAAATTATGATGAGTTAAGTTTGCTAACTGTAACTGTGCATTATTTATAAAAACCAGCGCGATATTTTGTAAGATGGGGTTTATTGCCCTTGTGTATTAGCAGATGTAACTAACTACCGTTTGCAACTAAAAAAAAATATCTTTTAAAATAGTTTTTACTTGGAATGATGTTATTTTAATAAATTATGTTGTTTTCTTTACTCTATAAGGTTTGAGTTGATTGTGATATCTTTGCGCTGATTATGAATGAGTGATTAATGTTGGAAGTGAAATGCCATTAACGAACTTCAAACGGTTGTAAAATAGGCTTTTTTTCTTGAAGTTATAATATTAGATGTTATAATAATTTTTAATATAGATTAAGAAGAATAATTACTTGCGTCGAACTAATTAGATAAAAAGAAAACTAAGTTTAAAATGATTTGATCTAAGCAATGATATTGGTAAATTATACAAGTATGTATATTTAAAGTTCTACAATTAATTTATTAAAATGTAAATTAAAATAAAATGTTTTCGCCATAATTATTAATTGTTGAATTTATTAATGAACAAGTAAAATTAAAATCTCAAAATATTAAACTGATACTGTCATGAATGTTTCAGGTGACTGAAATTAAAACAGGAAACATTTATATTTTAATTTTCTCAAACTTAAATATTTCACAATGAAATGCTCTACTAAACAATCTGTCGTCAAAAGTTTCATTGATAAATTTTATTTTTTAGAATACGAGTATTGCTCTAACTTCGAGATGGAGTTTGTGCATTTACGCAACTGCTATGATCAATATACGTAAATAAAATTTTACAATGGATAAACTTAACTTATTAGCTGTGAATAATTGAGCGTTCAATGTTACATTTTAAGGGTTTACACTTACATAGCCTTCGATTAATATTACACTTTTCAAGTGGAACGTTTTCAGTTAGAGTTTATGCATTTAACGAATTGCTGCGATTAAACTAATACTAACATTTTTATGGTTATAATTAACCATTTTATGCTATATTGTTAAAGTTCTATTACTGCATGTATTTTGTTTGATATCGTTACTTTTTAAATTAAAAGAAAAGCGTTTACTTGCTGTTAGAATCTGAAGCGCTTTTTTTTACCCACATATATATCTTTACTTTTATTTATGTCTGATTGAATTTCATTTACTTAGAACCAACTATTATTGCTATATATTTATAATAACCACTGTTTTCATAATTACTCTCACTTACATACTAAAGGATTAAGAAAAGAAATTATGAAATCTTAAATAATCTTAACTTAGAATTTACTTAAAAAATATAATTTAAAGTACTGAAAATAATTAAAGCTACTTAACGAATAATAATAATAATATATAATAACGAATAATAATAATAATATATAATAACGATATAATTAAAGATTAATATAATAAACGAATAATATATTATTAATATATAATTAATAAGTAACGTTGAATTAAAATTCTGAAATAAATATTGTTACATGCTATATACGTTTCCCATTTTGTTGCTTTATGATAGATTTGGCTAATAATAGCTTATTTAATGATATTTTCTTAAGAATCTTCCAGACAACTTAGTATTGCATATCAATCAGCGGAGAAAAGATGATGCTTCTCGTGACCATTAACTTTTAACCAAACGAATGAATGAAATGCGAAATCATTTGTATTTAATTTGGTCTGCAATTTAAATCTCGGTGTTGTCGTTTACGGCTGCTTATATTTTTTTCATGGTTTATCTCTGTGTAATATTCGGTTAGAAAGTTCTTCAGTAAACTCTCATTAAGCTGAGATTTCTGGATAATAATCTACATTTTATACTCTTAATTTAATCATAATTTTCAGTTTCTTTATTTGATTCAAAACTAGCTTTACAATCTAAAGTTACTTCAAATCTAATTCACTTCATTCATTATTCGGAGAACTTTCTGTACTCTTCACAACCCAAGTATATTTTTATAAGTGTTATTTTAAATAACTTTATACTTCCTTTAATTTTCATGGAAAATCATGTGTTTAAATACGTTATAAAAATATCTGAACGAAAACTAAAAATCTCAAAATTTAGAAAATCTAAAATTTTTAGAATTATACCTTTTTATAATCATTGCCATATTTTACACATATGGATAACTAAGTAACCTAATCTTGAAAAGCATGCTTCTTCGATAAGCATGCATGCAAATACTTCATCGAAAATTCGATCAAATTCAGAAGCTTTCCTCGTGAGTTTTTAAATCAAATTTTCTCTCAAAATACTTTAAGAGGTATGGGAGATATTTCAAAACTTATATATTCCATTTCACCTAAAGTTATTTTTGTATTTTTTCTCTTAGGGTAACAAGAACTTTCAGAAAATGATTAGTTAAAGGAATTAATCTATTGTAGACTGTTATATTGTTTGTCTATAAAAACCTCATAATAATCGCTCTGCTGTCATGTGTTGGATATTTAAATATATAGATGAATTAAAAAAAGGATTATATATACATCTATATGTATTTTATTTGCAGATGATTAATTATAGTATGACAACTGATGTACAAAAGCATAGTCAAGTTTCAGCATTAGCTGACAAGCATTGCGAAATGAACTCTATGGACTATAACTAATCCTATGGACCATCTATAACTCAATAGATAGATTGTTAACAAATATTTGTTTTTTAAGATTATGCACTTTGTTTCAAACTGCAGTACATGAAAACAATAAATCCATTTGATGTTTCTTGAGACAACTTGTTTCACCGCCATTGATAATTTTGTGAGAATTTTGATATTTAATACCTTTGATAGAATTCTGTATTTATATGTTTTTTAATAGTTAAATAATGTAATTGTTTTGTAACATTACTTTTATTCTTAACGCATAATAAACTGCTGAAAAACTACTATATCTTCTTACTGGTGTTTTACTTTAACACAGTATATTTGTTCAAAAGCAAATCTTGTTAAATCTAATATCACAGTTATTCTTAAGGATGCAAATTAATCATTCTTTATAGTATATTATTTTTATGCTGAATGCTTGCAATGCAGTATCAGGCTCGTAAGTTTTAATTTCTCTTGAATATTTGTCTCTTTAATATTATGCATATTTATTCTACAGAGGAAAAAAATGTATTATCATCTGGTTTTCAGGAAATGATAAAATATTTAAACTTTAGAAAAATATAAGGAATAAAAAATTTTAAAAAAGAAGAAAAACGTATTAATTATTAGGCTCATTTTTCTGCATAAATCAATATATAACACAAGGATATAATAACGACGTTTTCACAACTGTTTCAAAAAGGTGGACTTGTGCGAACATTTGGACGTCGTTAAGACGTCGTGATACGATTCTTTCAGAACCAAAATATATCCTGAAAAAGACGCAGTAGCAACGTCTATGCGACAAAAACCTCATCTGCAAAGACTTAATAAAGACATCTTTGCAACGGTTGCAAAACAGTGGAAATTCGTGAACATCTGGGCGTTTTAAAGACGACATATTGCAACGCTTTTGCAACATGGCTCGCGACGAATTTGCAACGTCATTACGACGCTGGCGTGCTACTTGCGAGAATTCCCAGGAAAGGGAAGCTATGGATATTACGTATGTATATCCATAGCTTTCCTTTCCTGAGTTATAAAGGCAAGAAAACCCCGAGGATTACAAAGGTAAGAAAAATGATATTATTTTATTAAATTTGTGCAATTAAAATATGTATATGTGTGTGTGTGTTTATTTTATTCGTGCTGTAAACTGTAAATAAAGTGCTGTTCTGTGCTACTTATGTCTCATTTAAGAACACACACTACGTATACGTTCATTACAAAAAGAACCCACAATGCGAAGAAGCCTCAGTTATTTCTCGCAAATACTTTATTTACAAGCATTGGCAATAACAAACTGACCGGATGAATTCAATTGAACTAATTTAATTTTTTCATTTGCGCTCAGTATTTTAAAATAAAAATGTTTACTTGAAAAACTGTACACAAATTTATATTTTCAATATAAATTCTTGATCATTTACGTCAAGGTAATCGACAAAAATAGATTCATGTGTTTGAAATTGCGGATGATATATTTTAAGAAATTAAGCAGCTACAAGCTGAAATTTGATGCATTTTGAATTTTAAGACAAAATTACTGCGATCAGTACAGTAATAGATTCATTAAGATATATATAACTACGATCTAAGACCTAAGATCAATAAAGTGATAGAGCTTTCTAAAAATGCCGAATTTTAATTAACGTGTTCGAAGGGACAAAAATTTACCCTAAATAATCTTCTAATTTTTATTCCAGAAACGTTTTCCCTCTAATTCATTAGCTATTCTTTCAGAGATTCAAGTATGAGCCGATAATTAACAATAATGGGCAATTAAGAAGCTTTTATATCAGAGAAAATGAAGGAAAAAAATGTCAGTTTCTGAGAAGCAATTACGAAAATTGTAAAATTTAGTTTCTCTTTCTAACTTCATGATTTTATACGTAAAAGAAAATTTTAATAATACCTTTCTTTCCCTCAATATTTCACAAAAAAGTTCTATTGTAGGAAAAAAAAACATTTGATAAGAGAAAAAATACATATGATTCCCGGTTTGTGCATTCTAAATTAAAGTAGCAAATAGATTTATTATAAAATCTTAGGTTTTTATTTTGGTTTCAGTGAAAGAAGATAATTCTGCAAAAGCTAGGATGCAGGATCAGTGTTAGCACTATACATTTTGTCATCCGGTGCAATCTCAGCAGATTTTAAAGCCTGCCTGCTTCCCTAAATTCTAAACATTTTGCTTAATTTTGCTTCTCTAAATTCTAGAAATGTTGTCACCTTTTGCGGTCGTATCAGCTTTGGCGCTGGCCTTGTCCAGCACCCATTAAAAGTATTTCACACTAACTTAGGAAAGGAAAAAGTACTAATATTTGGGCGGGGGGAGAGATATTAAATTTACATAAGTTTCGCTATTTTTAGAGCATTTTACGATTTACTATCTTATCATTAAATGAACTCGGTATAAAACTGGTAAATTAACATATGTTCGACAAAAATGAGGGGAGGGGGGTATTCAAGTTTAGAGATGGACAAAACCGCT
>KK117201.1:197269-225214 GCA_000611955.2 Stegodyphus mimosarum
CTCTTCCCCCCTCCCCCCCAATCAGGCGTTCGCTCGCTCAGTAAAGTGAATCAGTATAACGGATCTCTATTGCTTGGATACTTCTAAGTAAGAGCTGCTCGTGAACTATGAAAGAATTACAATTCCGTTTTTCCAAATTGGAGTGAATTCGCTTATTAAAGTGATTCACTTCTTTGAATCAGTTCCGGAACTGATCATTCAATTCTGTTCCAAGACTTCTCACAGTAGTCACTATCATTGTTTAAATTTTTAGTTATTTAATAACTAAGCATATATATATATACATGTTAGGTGAGCATGTATATGCATTTTAGCTGTTTAATATGCTAGTTATGTACAATTCCGGGGACGACTGAAGATTTTGCGCCTCCTCCTGTTTGCCAAAATGCAATGAGCCTCCCAATATGGCGTTTCATGGATGCTTCGCGTTACACCACTGAATTTAATAAATAAGGCTTTTATTACATATTCTTTCTTTCTTTATGCACTTACTATTATTATTTTTTAAGCTATACTTTAGATTGAAGAAACACGATTTTGATAGCGGGAAACTTCTGAAAAGTGTACCTCGAAAAATGATTTTATAATGTAGTTAAAAAGAGTTTGGTTTGTTAAATACCATTTCCTACAGCATTCAGAGATAAAAATTTATTTTTAACTTTCATACAAATTTCACTGTTATTATTTGAAAGAGAAAAAAATGTTAGATCCGATTACTTAAGTTCTAGAACATTAAAAATATATAACAAATACTTGATCATTTACAAAGTACTACAATTACTAGCGTCCTGTTACGGTTACGTGGTCAGAAAATTCAACTAGCAGTTCGAAGTCTACGAATTTCGATGGGGACATGGTTGATATGCATTCGAGAGCAGAAAAACCTTATTAACGCTACAAACAGCTTTCGCAGAATTAAAGTACTGCCCCTCAATGCTTGAAAGACTGTTGCCGTGGGTTGCAGGGTGGTCAGAAGAAGCTGTTCGTCAATACGGAAGCGAAAGTGCAGAATCAAGTGTAAGACGTGGCAGTTTATCTGGTGTGTTTCCTTTCTCGAACAGGTGCATCATCAAACACCTCATGGTGATGAGGCGGATAAATGGTCAATAGCTTTCAGGACATGGTTCCTTCGCAATGTTTTACTATAAACGTGGATTTACTAATACTGATCATTGTGTGAGAATATACTAATATTCCCTACAAATTCTTTCGTTTGGACAACTTTTCCCAGGCGACGTGCGTTTCATTGTGTGATCTACCTCGTTAGCTGGTCGTGTGCACGCACTAACGTCTCAAACCTCAGTTCGACAGCAAGGTCATTTCCCACCCTTCCAACAACCCTGAGGCAACCGTGACGCTGAGCACTTGCCAGTCTTACTAAAAGATAGCGCGACGAAGCAGCGGC
Source organism: Stegodyphus mimosarum (assembly GCA_000611955.2). NCBI lineage: Eukaryota > Metazoa > Arthropoda > Arachnida > Araneae > Eresidae > Stegodyphus > Stegodyphus mimosarum. Next base: position 198,675 of record KK117201.1, read on the forward strand.
AGTAAAGCGATTTCACATCAAGTACGCCACAGCTTCTTTTGACTACGAAAATCCACTTGCTTTGATGAATATACGAAATTAAATTGTCACAATATTAAATTCACACACAATAGCACTATTAAAAATGAATAAAACAGCAGATTGTTAAATCAACTCAAACTATCAACGAAATGTGTAAACAGCTTTAAATGGTATTTAAAATAACTAGATTTCTTTTAAATGCTCACGCTAGCAATGGAACATTTTCATCGAAATTTACAATGATTATAATGCAAAGCTTTCTTACCAGTTGGTTATCCTGAAACCACGTGATGAGAGGTGGAGGTTCTCCCTGTGCTGAACATTCCAGCCGCACAGTAGAACCCCAGCTGACGTTGTAAACGCTGCGACCACCTTTCAGTTTAGCTGGCTCTGCGTCAGAGGAAATAAAAAGCATTACATTAAAATCAGGAAACAAGGAAATGATGTCAAAAGCAAGCATATAACTATTTCTGCATATCATTCTATTAACGACATTGAAATTCTTATTTGAATAATTAAAATTATTTAATTAATTCAAGAATTAATATCCCACACCTCTACTACCTAAAACGATAAAATTAATATCATTCAATGGTAACTAAACATTCTCAATTTCACTGCATAAATACATAGATTTCGGGACATATCCAAAAGTAATGAATTGCGTTTTCATAGTCACTTGTATTTTTTCAATCTAAAGATTAGCAGACAGATAATATATCTAAGATTTAATACTTTGATAACCATTTGTTACACTGGTTTACTAAAGCGCTAGTGGAACACTTCCAGTACCTGGCAGGAAGGATTCCAATGAGGATTTGCTAAACCAACAGAACTGGAATTTGAGAAGTGAAGAAAAAAGCACACGCTTGAAAGAAATACAAGAAGTAACTATTTAAACTCACTGCCCAATACAGCCATGAAAATATGAATAAGGAACAGAGTAGACGAGTTTACAGGATGGTAACACCTGTGTTTAAGTGCGTACGTAGCACAAGGTCTGAGCTTGTAGTTGTTGAATAGGGCCTGTAGTACCTGAATAGGGCCTGTAGTACCTAACAATCGACATTCTTCCAGTAACTGATGGTACGCAAATTTTGCGATGCAGATGAACTGACCTCGATGTTTGTTTTAGGTATATTCACAGTCTCTGATGCTCATGAGTAGTGGCGCATGCGTAAAAACGACTGAGTAAAGTTACCTCAGCCGAGACATAGACAACACAGCGGAAGGTTCAATGAGCGTTCTATTCAGCACAACTTACACCAATACACGTGGTTCACAAACTGAATGAAGGACGTAGAAAGTGAATCCTCTATTATTCATTCCTCAGTGAATTAGAGTGACACAGATGGGATTTCGTAATAAAAGAAAATATCGAAAAAGCGTGTAACTGATTGGATTGTTAAATTACTACATCAGTTATTTACAAAAAAGTACATAGTTGAGGAGAGCTCTAATTACTCCTCAGATGCTGGAAATCACTTAGCAAGATTTTAAGTATCTTACCAGATAAAGGACTTGAGATTTGTTCCATACTTGTCGTTGCTATGGTTATGAGGAAAACTAGTAAGAGGGAAACGACTTTGATATAGATGTCCCAAAGTAACAGACTAACTGAATACAGGCTGTGTCTTTCTAAGGACAGATGGAAACTTAATTACAATAAAATACAAGGTAGCAATGTCCGTTAAGAATGAATGCTTTCAGGGAAGATTTTCTAAGAGAAATTGGTTCCGAAATCCGCAACCATATCTTTCCACCAACAGGAATCGGAATATAATTCGAAACACGCAATGTTCTGCGTTTTTACCCTGTTGCTCCACAGTGAGTTTTAACCTATATAAATCTGGAAATGATTAATGTAGACACAACAGCGTATTTACTCGAAGATAAGATTCATTCGAATTTAAATCTCGCTCTTACATTTCAGGATAAATTTTCAGAAATAAAAATGCAAGAGAATTTTTGGCGAGAGATGATTCTGAGTGAATAATTCTGATTAGAATTTTCATTCATTCATTCTTTTCTGAATAGAATAAAAGGAAAGCTACTTAATTAAATACAATCTTATAGAAAGAAAACGTAGGAAAAATTACTGATACATTATTGTCTATTTGTGTTGAGGCATACCAATTAACCAAAACAATGGATACTGGCCCCAAAATGACAGTTTAGGTTTTTGAGTATGACAAAGCACATGACGCTATTTGCCTCACAGATGGGATGCTCTCGTGGAAGAATTTTAACTATCAAATGATTTGTAATCTCGTTACACATAAGGAAAACCACAAAAACCAAACATGCAACCTGATTCGTACTACCAGTATTCAGCGGTCTTAAACCACTCGGCAACTGGAGGACGATCTAAATTGAAATCACTCAGATCGAGATGGCCATTTTATGTAGTTTATACCCTAATCCCCTATGTAGTTTTCTAATACTTGAGCAATGTAATTTCTGTATAATATGACAGTCTTATCTCCCTTCTATCAATCCAAATTTATAAGGCCTTGCCAAATTTTAGAAAAAAAATATAATTAAAAAAGGGGGGCTTATTTTCGAGTAAATACAGCACAACAGCTCATAGATCTAAATTCTAAAAGAAATGTCCAACACACTTATTCCTTTAAACTTATTTATTATGCAAGGTATGCTAAGAGAACTAACTAAATCATTAATGAAATTTGTTTTTGTCTTCTCTGCATTACTCAAATATAGACTCATAGCAATCGGCAAGGAAATTAATATTTCTAATTCTTAAAGGGGGTAAAAAACATAAGCGTAAGTAACTGATAAATTAAAAAGTTGATTTAATACCTTATTTTTACGAACGTTTTTAATTTATTCAATAACGACACGCTAATGAAGGGTCGTTGTTTAACTCAGTTAAAATATTGCACAAAAGTGCAAAACTGGGAACTTCCCCAGGGAAATTTATTCTTCGACAGACAGTCAACATTTACTTTATTAATAATACAGCGAACGTAAAGCGATTAAATTACTTTGATGTGAAAAAAAAAAGAGTATCATCATTTTTTTTAAATCCCGCTGCACGAAATTTTAGTTTATAATTTCCCCATTTTTAAATTGAAATCTCAGATATTAGAATAAAACTATAGTTCAAAAAGCATACATTTGCGCTGTAAATAGGCAATAAATAATTGTCTCACATTGCATTACAAAAATACCACACGTTATTTTACGCTTCTAGCGTACATGTATGTTGTAATAAGTTCAGAAATATTGCATTTAAAAGTCAGGAATATTTAATGATATTATTACAGGATGAATGTCTTTTTATCCGCTTTTTTAGAATACATTTTACCTAATTTTTATAATTTATTCTCCTACTTCATAAGTTGAAATCTTTTATAGATATATTATATGTTTCAATTATTAAGAATCGAGCACGGAATAACGAAAATGAATCGGAAAGTTACAAAATATAGTGAGTTTTAAAAATTATTAAAGATCAATAACTAACAAGGTTAATATACTGTCCAACCTTATTCGATTTACCGATTTTACACAAACTCTGCGAATTTTTATACACAGTCCAGTCACATTAATGTGACCATCTGTCAAAAGCCAGAATAACCACCTTTCGCAGAGCGGACTGCTGCGAGACGTGCAGGAAGAGAGTCACATAGGTCCCTGAAGGTGTTCTCTGGGATGTTGAGCCATGCCGACTCTAATGCCGTGGCGAGCTGCGCTAGATTACGCGGTTGAGGATCCATGGCGCGAACAACTCGATCGAGATGGTCCCACAGATGCTCGATTGGGTTTAAGTCAGGTGAGTTTGCTGGCCAGGGGAGGACGGTAAACTCATCCTGGTGCTCTTCGAACCACGCACGTACACTGGCAGCTGTATGGCACCTCGCATTGTCCTGCTGGAAGATGCCATCATCCTGAGGAAAAACAATGCGCATGTAGGGGTGAACATGGTCCGCAAGGACAGATGCGTACTTGTATTGATCCATTGTGCCTTCCACAATGATCAGTGAACCTAGAGAATGCCAGGAAAACATTCCCCAGACCATAATGCTCCCGCCTCCAGCTTGGACCGTTCCGGCAATGGTTGCAGGGTGGTTCCTTTCAGAGGTTTCACGCCTTATACGCCAACGTCCATCTGTCCGATGGAGCATAAAACGCGATTCATCCGAAAACGCAACCTGTCGCCACTCAGTGGACGTCCAGCTGCTGTACTGGCGTGCAAATTCTAGCCTTCGCCGTCGATGAACAGCAGTCAGCATAGGTGCACGAACCAGGCGTCTGCTTCGGAGGCCCAGACGCAGCAATGTTCGCTGAATAGTACTTTGGGAGACACTTTTGGTAGCCCCTTGGTTCATTTTGGTGGTCAGTTGCTCAACGGTAGCCCGTCTATCTGCCCGAACGCATCTCCGCAACCGTCGTTCGCCTCTGTCATCTATGGCCCGTGGTGCACCACATTTGCCACGTCGCTGATTTTGGACAGTCCCATTTTGCCATGCACGGTACACTTTTACCACGGCGGCACGCGAACAGTTCACAAACTCAGCCGTTTCGGAAATGCTTCCACCCTTGGCCCGAAAGCCAATGATCATGCCCTTTTGGAAGTCGGATAAATCGCTTCGTTTCTGCATTACGCCAACGATTGAAATGTTTTCCGAAGCCCTCACACACCCTTTATATACGCTCAACTGCACTGTGCTGCCACCTGCCTTCTGTGATTGGTTATTTAACTCTGACATGGAAAGTACGTGGTGGTCACATTAATGTGACTGGACTGTGTATAACCTTAAAATCAATACAAATATATGAAATGACAGATTTCGCGTAATTTCTAAAAATATCTTCAATTAGAACTTTAGTTTAATCTCAGCTTATTTTTTTAGATGTGTGTAGCTGCGTTTTGCACACATGCTATTTCACGTTTCTGCATAAGTATTCAAAATTTAATCGCAGACAGACAGCTCAAGATTGAGGACTCTCTTTGCAAAGCTCACTGAGATCTCCAAAAATATTTTTAATTCCTTGTACGAAGTAAAAAGGAAGTACTATAATCGCGAAAAATTTCGGGTATCATATTTCAACGAAAATATGCATTTTGACCGCTATCGAATGTAATTTAACGATGTTTTTGCGTGACATCCGAACGTAAAAAGAGAGTAAAGGACACGTTTTCTCCAAAAAAATTATAAAACTGCTTTAAAATTAATTCTGAAGAGATATTTTCGCGGCGTCTGTACGTACGTACGTATGTATGTATATCGCATAACTCAAAAACGAATAGCCTCAGGACTTTGAAATTTTGCATATAGGACTGTTATAAAATGTAGATGTGCATCTCCCGTTTTGGTTGCAATCGGCCGCACCAAAAAAATATAAATATATGTATACATATATCCACTCTGTTACTCGGCTCAGTGATCTCAGTTTCTTTAGTCGTATATGTTTGTAAATTGTGCATTTTTTGCTTTAAAAATGATCGAATTATGCTGTTCTTATCTTTCGGTTAAGGATTTTGTGCCTTTAGTAAATCTGCACGCAATATTTGTAGAATTATCAGCAATTTAAAAGTTGTTTAAGTGCGGCTAAGACTAATCATTATTCATTTGGCAGCCATATTTGTTTACATTTGAAACTTAAGAGAATAGTGGATTTGTTGCCAATCTAGAGAAACCAAACTTCGCAACAGCAAGAATAAAGCCTTCTTTTATTATTGCGAATTAAATCATGCTTAATCCATTCTGGAATTTATTCGAATTTATTTATTTAAGTGTTTACTTCATAATTTAAGTAAGATTTACTTCGTAATTTTTAATATAGATATTTTGAGGTTTTTTGTATTTTTGCCTTGTCGCGAAGTAAGAACTGAATTAATTGGATGAGAAATACTGAATCGTCTGTGAAAAACTATTTGTTTTTGTTTGTTTGATTAATTTCTCTTGCACATCGTTTTAAATTTATTATAGTGTTTAAATAGAACAGGTGGCAACGATTAGGTAAATCTCCAGATGATATACATAATTTTTGTGCATTCTGAATTATAAAATGAATGAGATGTAACACTGTTAAATGAAGCTAGCACTGGGTGCAGTAGATGGAGTTGGTCCAAGTGTTGTCCATTTCGTGCGCGGATGCAGAGATAGTAGGATGGATGATCATGTTAAAGAGGAATTCGCTAATACGCATATGGTAAACGGAACAACCTAGACGTTACATTTAAGTAACAGTTTATCAGTCGTAAAAGACTGGTCTGGCACTGGCCTACTCGATCGCCAGACTTGTCACGCTTTAATTATTTTGCTTGGGGAGATAAGAAAATACTAGTCTATGACACTCTCACTGACAGCGCCGAGGAATTGGCTGTCCGCATCGCAGTAGCTGCCGGGAAGTCTAAGACAAGCCCAAAATTTTCCAGAATATTCTGAATTTCACATAACGGTTGCAACACTACCGTCTATATTGCAGTTCGGAGTTGTAAACTTTGCATTACAGTTCGTTGACGACATTTCGCTCTCTTTCTTTGACTTCTGTTATTTCCCGCTCTACTGGGCCGATTGACGAAATTCAAACTGCGTTTTTCATCTCTCGAAAGCGTGACTTAGAATATATATTAGATTTATATATAGCATTGTTCTAATATAGGTATTTTTCACAAAATCGGACTTTTTCTGAAATGACATTACAGTTTTTTTTCCATATTTCAATTGACTCAAATTACGCTTAAATATTAAATTTGTGAAATGTGGTGTGAAATTTACGGAGAAATTCGAAAATTTATTTTCGAGCATTTTTTTCCCCCAGTTTGGGCTAAGAATAATTCACTTTGCGAACTTCTTAATTTACAGCAACCTATTTTTCTTTCATTTTTTTTACAGGAGAGGTTAAAAAAAGTCATCGTTCATACTTTCAAATAATTTTAACAAAGTGTTTAACATTTGGCGTTATTATCGCTTATAACAAACACGCCAAACTTCAAAACGTCCCAATATGTAAATTCACGTATATCTTAGGAAATGTTGAATAAAAGACTAATTTTTTTGCAGGTATGCTTATAAATACATCTACTTTTAGACGATGGTAAAAATATTTTAAGTTATAATTCAAAATGTTTTTTGAAAAATTTATAAAAATTATTTTAAAATACAAATTAAAAAAATAAATCATAAAAAATGGGTGAATTTTATTTGGAATGGACCTAAATTTCGAAATGTGAATGGAAAAATCAAAAACGTTTAATAAAAAAGAGATATTAATAAATATATATCAAATTCAATTAATATTGAAGAGGTAAAATTTTGAGAGCTAATTTTTGAAAAACTACTCGTACGATTTTTACAAACCTTGGCAATCTGGCATAATTTGAGTTGTCGAATCGAAATATGGATAAACAAATTTGCATGTCATTTGAGAAAAAGTCCGATTTTGTGTCAAAATACCTATATTAGAACAATGCTATATATAAATCTAATATATATCCTAAGTCGCGTTTTCGAGACATGAAAAACGCAATTTGAATTTCGTTAATCGGCTCAGTAGAACGGAAGATACAAAACTGTCTTTTTTTTTTCCCCGCGTAGTGCACATTTATAATTAAAATGCATATTCATTTACGTGCTATCTTTTATTTCTGGTATTTTCTATGTATATTAACCGTACAATGTTATGCGATTTTCAGTTGTCTGCGTACTTCCCACCCATTCTACACGTTAGTATCTTTGGTACTGAGACATCCTGAATATTACCCTTAGCTATATATACATGCAGCGCGTACAATTTTTTCTTCTTCTTGTATAAATTTTTATTGGGCGAAATTTAAGTTCGAAATCATTATTTTTGTTTTCGCTCTCATTCTTTTCTCTTCATGCCTTACCTTATTTTAATCGCAATTCAAACTTCCCCCCGTTTTAGATAATATTTAATTCGAACTTAAATACAGTATAAAATCGTTTTCGTTTTTAATTGTATTAATTGATCATTAGCTGCTTTGGAAACTGCTAATTATCTTCTGAACAAATAAAAAAAGAATTTACAAGTAAAACACTCATAATTATTTCTCCGATTCTCTCATATTAAGAACCTAATAATGCTTCCAATTAGTGAAGATAAGCAAGCTTGTTGCATTGATAATTAAATGCAAGCTTTCCTATAATCCTTTCCCTCAGAAATTCTATGCAATCGGCTTAAAGACAGAATATTTTTTAAATGTTTATTTAAGCTCAATTTCACGCACATTCTTAATCTTAACTGAAAATGGAATGATTTAGAATAAAAACTTTAAATACCCATATTTAGAATTTTTTTCTCTTTTTAATAATGATTCATGACACTGGGTTTTTCTGTTCAGTGAATAAAGCAGAGATTCCCAACCTTCTCATACTGACCCCCTATTAAAGTAATTTTTTTCTTTATGAACTCCTTATATTATTTTTCTCTATAGTATACAGTATGCAGCATAATCTTGATACAAATAATTGCATACAAAATAACTTAAAGAGAGCAATTAGATTAAGAATACAAACAAAAGTTTTGAAAAAATTGTTTATTAGATTTAGGTTAATTATTTTTTGTATTATTATTATTATTTTTCACTTTAAAAATGTAAACATATTTTCAGAAAAAAAATCATATTCTAACTGCATTAAAGTTCGATTTCAACTAATGTGGTGGCTCCACTTTATGTACTGATGCAGTTTAAAAAAAAAAAAACTTTAGCACAAAATTGCTTAGTTTAATTTTAAAATCTTACCCTCTTTCTTGTTTTACGTTCTAGTTTTGCATTTTTACTATTTTTTAACTTGTGCTCCCCCCATTTTACTTTTTTATATTTCATTTATTGCATAAAACATATTTAAAAAAGATATTGACTTTTAAAATATGTTTAAAATTTTAGAGTATTTTTTTATATAATTTCTTCCTTACTACTGATGCAGTTTTATATCAATAAACAACTAATCAAACTTTACTAATAATTTTTCTAATCAATGGGATCTTAATTGTGCCGATCAAATGTCCGGCATATTTGGTTGTTGACACCCACTCGATCCCTTGATTCTTCTAACGCTTTTAAAATTTCATCAATCCCATTGGAAACAAAACATTGTACTGAACGTAGAATTATTTATTATACATGGGAATGCTCTGCATTGATGGTCTGTTCTTCAATTTTATTTTTCACAATTTTTAACATGCATCGAGGCTATATCATTATAAGTCACAATACGTTTTATGTCGTACAGATTTCTCTAACACTGATTTTATTTGTTTATTTATTAATATTTGCCCTTTTATTCGAAAGAATTATTTGAAAAGAAATTTCGTTTACTAGAGAAATCTCTTATGTCATTTTACAAATGCTATTCCCCGAAGATAGATTTCGCATTTAGTACTTCACTTTATTTTATAAACCTCATTTTTCCTTTCCAATTTAGCGACATTGTTAAAATAATACAATTTAAAGACTGATTTCAAGAATACAAATTATATCACCTTTCAAATGTTTTCCTTACATATTAAAATACTGGAAGTGGGGGAGTACCAAACCTATTTTAAAAATTTTACACTTTTTACACGAAAAAGAAATGAAAATACAGTGATATTATAAATTAAGGGAATTTTCTCGTTTGGTCGATTATTTCCAGAATTCAGGGACAATTTCTTACTGAAAGTTGGTATAGACATAGGTTAAAATAATGCAAACAAGTACACCCTACAAAATTTAAGGGAAGTGCACGTTGCTAAAGCATAAGGCTCACTGCAGCAAGAAATCGCAGAGATAATACGATCGACGAGAGGAGGTTAATAAAGAGTTTAGTCCTCTTTACCAGGCACAGAGCTCTAATAAAAGGACTTTATACTGAAAATGAGGCGGTTTATGATTCCCTGTGGCAGCTGGTCCCATTCCTGCAGCAACGCTGCTTTCAGGTCCTGGAAGCTTCTGGGAATAGGAAGGCGAGCAGCATTTGCCCTACCCAGAACGATCAAGATATGTTTACATTAGTTCTGGAGATCTGGTTGGCCAATTCCTCCAGTTAATATCTCACTTTCCAGAAAACTTCCACAAAATCATCCCAAAGCGTTTCAATCCAGAAAATGAAATCATGGCCAACTAAATTCTAAAAAGGCAACCCATAGGTGTCTAAGATCTTTCCCCATCCACGCAGCAGCTATACAGCCTCCATCAAAGATACGACGGTCTACGCGCGTGTTCAACATGATGCCTGCCCAAACCACCAAACCTCTGCTTCTATACTGGTTTCTTTCTCGGATGTTGGAAAACTAGCCGATCCATAATTTTCTTCAGAGGAACACATATCGAAAATCAGTAATTAGATCAAATTGAGACTTATTTGTAAAAAGAATGGTCTCGCACCACAGTCGATATTCTCTCTACCATGCAGAACGGGTTCTCTCGTACATAGCAGTGAACGGCAAGTCTTCTTTTCAGAAACAGACGAGATCTCACAGTCTTATGTTCACCTTTTCAGGGTTTGAGTAGGCCCTCAGTTTATTTTTATGGACGGCAACATTCATTCAATTGCCACAGGTGGAACATTTTTATGGAAAGTGAACATATTAATTGAATCAATTGATCAACCATATTTGCAGGCATAAACCAAAAGAACATGTCTGGAATGGTCTTATGAAGAAAGCTGCTAACTTCCAGACCCTTTCACAACCTTGAAAACAACGTTGCTGCAGGAGTAGACTGACTTCCATAGTGACTCACGCTCATTTCCGGAAGTCAGGGTGTGAGAATTGTATGACTGTTTTAGAAAAATATTTTGTTCGATCTTGCAACGTCTATTTTAGACCTTCCGGCACGGATGAGCCTTGCGACCGATCATACGAGTGTACCATGACTTCTGTATGGTGTGTATTTATTTTGTATTATTGGTCTTTATCTATTTGATATTATATCATCCTATGTCCTTACCAGATTTCGTTAAAATCTGCTCATCAGTTCTGAATACAATCAACCAAATGTATAATATATTAATTCTGAACACTTGTGTAGTTGATTCGTAAACATATTTCATTACTGAGATAAAATAGCAGATTTCCATTTCACGTTTTACGGGAACGTATTCAACGGATTTACAAATTTGAATATAATAGTACAGAATCAAAGAAAAATATATAAAGAAATAATAATAGCTGATAGCTAAGCGATGTGCAAACGGTTATTTTGTACCGAAGTACTATGCATGTAAGTATAGCATCATAAAGCAGTCCAGACGGTATAGTGGTTAGGGAAGCTTACTGCGATACTGAAGGGCCCGGATTCGAATCCCGGCGAAGGCATGATGTTTGTAAATGTATAATGTTTGTGCGGCAAGAGAGGCACTCTAAATATGCGGCGAGCCAAAAGTTCTCGCCAGAGGTTGGTTGTAGAAGAAAAGGCGTGGGAGACCCACAGACCTGTCCCCCCCCCGAGTGTTCTCTTTCAAAATTGGGGGCAGAAATGACTGAAGTCGTACATTGTATGATGCTTAAGCTTTGCCAAGGACAGGAGCAGTCTTGCTCTTCTTGCACGATGAATTTCACTGTCAGGCAAGTGAGATAAGTAACAACAACAGCTTTATAATATCTTTTATTAATTAAGAGTTACTGTGGGAATGTTCATAAAAATTACGAACTGAACACACTATAAATTAAGTTACATACACTACATAAAATATATTATTGAAAATTAATTCGCTATAAATTATAATAAGAAAACTCTCCATATAACATCTCCAAGCAACGGGAATTCAATTTAAAAACATCATTGAAAAGGTAGTTTTCAGAATTTAAAAATTTAATAGAATTTTCAGTCCTCCTTGCTTTAAATATAGTTAAGAAAAACTTAAATCGCAAAAATGCCAAAATCAAAAGTAAAACTTATTTAAGTATTGAAAAACCAGTTACTGTTATTGATAGCAGATTAATCGACTTATCAAGGGGATAAATACCATCAATTGACAGCAACTAAAAAAAGAGAGAGTGTTTTTCATCTTACTTCCAAGTAAGCATCAAATTATTTGCTAGATTCAAATCATAAATCTAATTGATACTCAATCAAAATAAAGATATCAGTCCACTAAACCAAAAGAATCTCGTTAAAAGCAAATAATCTTTAAAATTAAAATTTTTCACTGAGAACACAATTAATCTGAACGAGATGCTTACTTTAGAAGACATATCCCCTATTAAAATTTCTTTGTGCAAAAGACAGCAGAATATCACATTAAAATCACGCTAATTGTTATAAAAGTTTCGATTTTTAAATCGGTATGTAATATACTTTTTTTTATAAAACAAAGAGCACTGGCTATTTCTCTAAAGGCTTTATTTTGCAGAATTTGAATTTCAAAGTGATTTGTTTTTGCAGCATGTCCCGTATGGGGGAGTCGTAAACTAAGACTGGATGGATTAAGACTGCTGTGTTTTCCGAGTAGAGAAGAGGGCATAGGTTAGCTTCAGAGATATTAAATTTATTTTTGAGTTTAGTAAATTGAAGTCTGAAAGTGGTTTATTATCAGATATGATGCCTAGTTACAAACCAAGAAACGCTTAATGAGCTCATCCTCTGAAAATCGTTTTCTGCGCAGGTCATTAAATAATATTTACTTAAAAATAAAATCGGAGCTGTTGCCACTAATTTTTTATCTCTGGAAATAATTCCATTAGAAGTGAAAGAAGAGAAACGAAAGTCTTTTAAGAAAAACTCGTTAGAGGAAATCTTATCTCATTTCACGCTTTTAACTACATTAAATGTAGTCACTTACTTAAAATTATTTTTCATTTTATAGGTTGCCACTTACTTAAAATTAAATCACCAAATCCTTTCTTTATTAACGCTTTTCTGGAATTCTTATTTTAATTTCCCTTCTTTCACTTGTTAGGAAAAGAGTAACCATTTCAAAATGGAATAAAACTGTTTAGCAAAGAATTATTAATTCCATTCTAAAATTCAATAAAACAGCAGAAAAAGTAAGAGAACAGAAATTTTATTCTTTCAAACAAAGCACGAACTAATCGCTTTAAGCTGCCATTCATGTTAACGTCGTTTCAAATTCCAGCAAATTTGCTTAAATTCGTCTTACGATTCGATACACTTCGATGTGAGTAAATTAGTTCCATTCACACTTGAATGGAATAAATTCACTAAAGCAATTGATACTAAATCCACAAGCTAAGAAAAGGCGATAAAAAATTCGAATAAGATTTAATTCTATTTGCTACTTATTCCAGCATCTTTCAATCAAATAATAGTGAAAAATCCATTGCGCTTTTTCTCCCTCTTCATTTTACATGGACGAACTCAGTTTAAAACTCACGGGTGCTCGCTTTCTGAACGTCTTAAGGAAGAGAAAATTACGTGATTATTTAAAAAATTTCCAAAACCTTACGGTAAAAAGGCTAAGAAAAATACCCCAGTAATACCTAGTAAATGCTTTAATGAATAAATAAATAATGTTAGAGAAATCCATACGGAAGTAGAATAACTGACGTGTTACAAATGAAGTCAGCCTCGAAAAAACATATTATTAAGGAAAATCCCGTGATATCCAAGGAAGAACGCGAAGTTCCCTTTTCTACTAGGTTATATACTACGCAATATTAAAAAAAGGTCTAAAAATTCACCTGATTAATATTTTTTGTCACAGTTTTAAAAGAAAACGAACCATTTGTTTTATAATTTTTTGAAAGTTTAACAATTTTTATAGGAGATACATTTTTAGATGTTGGAATTTAAAAACAATAAAATGGTTGAAAAATTAAAGCGATTTTTGAGAAGTCATCAAAAACTAGTAAATTTTGTTTAAAGTTGGGGATGAACTTCATTAAAAAGGTTTTCGTTTCGACTCTATCAAATGGTGCAAAGAGTAAAATTCTGAGATACTTAGTTTGCTCGTTTGCGAAGATATGGGCAAAAAATCTTTTCAGTATTAAACAAATAAAAAAAAGTCTTAATTAAATTTTAGAAAAATCGCTTTGACGTGCATGCCTTCACTGTCTGGACACCGTATATTCCAAATTTTGTAGCTCTGGGCCTATCAAACTCTGCTCATGTCAGAACTCGCGTACAGATGTTGAAGCAATACGTTAGGTTATTCTAATGGATAAGCACACGGGGGCTACCAGCTTAATGGAAGTGGACGAAAAATATCTTATATTCACGTAAGACATGCAGAAAAACAGGAAAACCTACCATGCAGCAGCCGCCTGAGATCGAATTTGGGTTCAACAATACATCTTAACCACTTGACTACTACTGCAGCGTTTTATTGCACCAATGATTATACACACATCCGTCAGTTTGAAAATAATGTTTACGCAGTGATTATATAAAATAGTTACATTACTTTCAAGTTAAAATACCACGGCGTACAAATATTAATTTAAAAGTTGAATAGCAAAAATCAGCATTATATTTGCAAATTTCCGCAAGTATAATTTCGATGGTTTTACCGAACCTTCATCCTCAGCTTTCAAATTGCAAATGACGAGATAAGATATAGTGATAAGATAAAATAAGAATGGCTGGACAGGAGTTAAGCTATTAGCGCCATCTATTGATGAAACAAGAAAATTAAAACGTAATTTCCTCAAAAACTGAAGGTAAAGATGGACTGGAACCTTTCTTTACCTTTCTCTCCTTCCCTTATATCTTCTTTAACGTGCACTGAGGAGCTGTGCATTTCTCATCATTCGCATTAGTAGGTGACGTGCGTCTACCCTGAAATTTTCCGACCACTCATTCTTGGTGTTTCATTTTCTATGTCGGGTAGTGTCTTTTTGAATCACATCTTGCTGGAAAATATGTCTCCACTCCGGTGACATTTATTGGGACGTTGAGACATGGGTGTGGTGGCCTCGGTTTTGGGGAAGCATCATGAATTGGATTTCTAGCTAAGATTCCTAAAGTGACTCGAATATTCTTACGCCTATGCTTAGTGTGTTGTAAAGACCTGCCTCCAGAAAGCGGTCAGGTTCCCCTCCAGAATCTCCAGAAATCCTCATCAGGTTTTGGGCAATGAAGTATATTTTATAGAAATACACGTACACGAAAATAACGTACAGCCAAACAGCTGATAACCCATAATTGCCCTAATCTACCAAAGTGCATACACAGTTTAGCTAGTTTACTAGAAACACAACTCGGAGATATTTGCTTACTTCTTTTAACCGCGCGGCCCTTTTATGAGCAACCATATTTTGGGCGGTTTGATTTGCCCGTATGTTGTACGGACATTTCATTTTCAAGCTTTTGTTTTCTGACTAACCAGTATTATTTATTTTAGTTTACTTTTTCAAGATAGCGTTACCCGACCGTTAGAACAAGTTTGTAGGTTGTCAGCCCCCCCCAAATGAATTCGTAGTGAAACATCTGTTTTCTCAGAGATACAATGCGCTGCATTTGTTAAAGGTTTCACTCAGTAGTTTCATTAGAAATTCATAAACTTATATAAATAAACATATTATTAAAAGTAAACACAATAGCTTTTAAATTATATTACTGTAAATTGCATATTTTAATTTTCGTTCGTTTCTCGCTTTAAAATGTACCAAAAAATATGCTTTTTGCGCTGTTTCTTGTTCGAAAACAGACCGTACCAAGTTGAAATATGAAGATATAGCTAAAATTTGCAGATTTGTTATAAATACGAGACTGAGAAGAAGCCGAAGAATTTTGCTGATAAAATTTTTCAGCTTCTTCTCAGCCTAAATAAAGTCCAGAAATAAAGATCAGAAACGTAAGAGGACGCTTTATAAAAAATTATTTACATCCCTTCGATATAATAAAACTGTGGGACTCATCACCGGAACAAACCTTTATTTCTTTTAACCAATCATTTCATTCGTACTTCTCGTTACATTTTATAACACGAATATCAGAATTAAAGCTGGTTTCTAACAGTTTCTAACATTGCCGATTGCAAAATTTGTAACTCTTCACTATTGTCTGCACCCTAAATAAAATCGAATAGTGGTGATGAAATATCGCCGTAATCCACAGATTGAAAGTCTCTTCATATATTTCATTTTTCTTAACTCTGTTGGAACGAAATATACTTTAACATTTTGATATATATATTTTCTTTATATCATTTTAGGCTTAAAATGGAGAAACAACCGTCAGAGCCTTTAAAACTAAAATCCTTTTTCGATTTGAGTTTTACCCAATAGTAAAGAGATAGTTTCATAAAACGATAAAAAGTAGATATTAGTAGATAGTAGAAAAAAATCCTGTATGTTAATGGTTTTTAATGACGTTAACGGTAGAATCCTTTCTGAAGTGTTGGACTCTCATCGAACACTTCACTTTTAATCAAAATTTTCCAGACTAAAAGTTAATTTTTTTTCCTACCAAGTTCACAATTTAATCGTATTTTTCCGAAATAAAATTTCTTCGAAAGAAACTTTTCGCTAATACATATGAAAATATTTTTCAAACTTTTCTGCAATTCTACACAGAAATTTTAGAACTACTATTACTAGCGTTATTTCCTAAACTGATGTGAAATATACTAACCATATTTTCGATTATTATACTTCACCACTCAAATTTGTTTCGGATTATTTAATTAAAGAATAGGCCACAACGGCAATATATGTACGCTTCATCGCAATTTTAACCGACAGTCCGTCGGGGATGGAATCAAAGTGCCTCGCACCTCCTTTTTTTTCCCCCTCTCACCAAAAACCGCTAGAGGGGACTTTCCACGCAACAGATTTTCAAGTACTCCCACACTGCTAAGGCAGTAGAACTATAAATGCCCATGCCTTACTCAAAATTCGAACCTGAATCTAGTAGCATTAAAATTAAATCAACCTCAGACAGTTACTATACCTTGAAGTGTTACAAATACCTGTGTTCATTTTATTTTTACCAATTTTTAAAGTTACGCGATGTCATTTTATTTATTTGTTTGGTAAAAGTCAACAAATGGGTGCCTCCCCCTTTTTTTCAGATTCTTTTTTGACGCCAGGAATCCACAATTTCAAGACGGCCGCAACATAAAACCAAAATAAGAAGTCAAAAAATTGCACAAACTCGGTGTCCACATACACATCGATCTATTTTCACTTTAAAAAGCACAGAATTGCACAAACTCGGCATTGAGCACGGCCTTGACTTTGTCCATGTACACACCGATCTATTTTCACTTAAAAAATCAGGAGAATGACGACATCATATAAGGTTAAAACAAAGTTATGGTAACCCTAAGGCGACGGCAATGGAAGCTAAAATCAAGTTAAAACTATGGTAACTAGATATGGAATTCATCGCCAAAATCGAACAAAATTTATCGCCAATCGAAAAGTCACCCAATTCCACACTAGGGACATTTATTTTAATTATTGTCGCTGCGACTAATTTCGCTTGTCTGATATCAGAGCAACCCCCAAATATACATTAGAAAGAAAGCAAGATTGAGGATGTCGTTGGTAAGATCCTTGGGCACCATACAGATGACAGTATGACTTTGCTCAGTTTTGCCCCGAATTCTGAAGGACAGCATCCTATCCAGAGGGTCTCCCACTCCTCTTCCCCTACCACCAACCTTTCGACAGGACTTTCGGCTCGCCATATATTTAGAAGTGCCCGCATGTCGCACAGATTGTCTTCTCCAAGATTCGAACATAGGCCCTTTAGTACGGCAGTCAGAGTCACTAACCACTATCCCGGTCGGGAGGCATTCATTAACTTTTATATTACATTATATGTAATAAGCGTTTATATCTTAAATCAAATTTGTGGCTGAGTATTTTAAGTATTTATTTTCTGTTTAATGATACAGATCTACATTATTCATCGATAAAATATCGATGTTTCAATTCCGAATAGACTGACATTTAAGCTAAGATATAAGTATAAAGATAATGGTAGAATCTTAGATAAGTAAGATATAAGTATAAACTTTCCTAACGAACCTTGGGGGTCGCCGAACACATCATTCGGTGAACTTTCGTGAGAAATTTGACAATTGGCAATTTGTCGTCAATTTGGTGCCTTTTTGGAAGGTTTCTGTCGTCTCCCTCGAAACTTCCAGAATCGCTGGGCAACCTGATGAATGTGACTATTTTGAAACCAAGAATCAGTTACTTCACACACAGTTAGCTGAGGTGAAGCAGTTAAACTGCGAAATCAGCTATCCCTATAGAATTTACTCTGTGAGTTTTCTTGGTGTGTTATGGATAATTTCATTTATCTGTATTGTTTTTGTTGAGCTATTTACAGTTGTTTAATTTCCTAAGTTGTTATCTATGTCAACAAAATATCTATTTCCCTTTGCTCGCCTGGGGTAGTTAGGTATTAGAGAAATCTCCATCAGCCCACAGCTCGCAGCAATATAAACGTTTTACCATTCTGTTTTAGCAGAAGCACACAAGCAACGAAACTTCTGATAAATAGATTCCAAAGCAAATGTATATCTTAACGTCTAAACTGTGTTTATACGTGCAAATATATGTAATGAATTTTAAATTAAAATTAATAATATTTGTAAGGAAAACGAAAGTAAGAATATCAATATTATGGATATATCAATTATTTTCTTCCTTACGTCATCTTTTTATAGTGAAATAACTTACATGTTTGGATACATATGTAATATTTGCATTTTCTAGCATTATTTATTTTCTCAATATTTAATTCTATGGTATCATTAATATACGATAATCTTGTTACTGGTAATATCTTTTGTTTTACTACTGAATTTGTGTGAATGGCAACATTATTATACTTTATTTAAGTTTATTCTTTTGGTATGGAATAGTTTTCTTAGCCGCACTATGCTGCAGGCATTTTTCTGTTAAATAATTATTTCATGTTTTTAAAAAGGTTAATAAAATTTGTCTACAAAGCTCAATCTTTTTAGTTGAAGACGATTATAAAGAAAAACAATAGAAATAATGAAAAAGAAATAGCCTATGTTTCAAAAAGAAAAATTTTGCCATCATTATCTAAAAGTCTTATAATACCCTAAATAAATCATTTTTAAATACTAATTTGTAAAATAAAATAATTAGAAAAAGAATGATAGGCATAAATCTTACTTTTACACTACTCAGGGGATTCCAATAAGCGTTGTTTATTCCCTGTAAAAAACATAAGTCGGGGCTAATCGATGAGTTAAATAATATTAACTGATGAGTTTTACTGTTTTAATTTGAAAAATAAATTAACCATCATACGACAACATCTTTGATAACTGGCAATTTGCCAGACTGTGTGGATAAAAAAACTATGATTCGTGGTGTGGCTACGAAAGCTTATATGATAGATGTTTTCATAGTATACCGTACCTTAACGTTAACACAAAACAGAAAAACTAAGTTATGAGCATCTTCAGTATCAAAACACACTATTTTTAAATAAGGTATTTAAAATTATTTCATCAATTTATATATTTCCCCTCAACACAAATAGGGATTAAAACTTTGAAATTAAGACATCTCTGTCCCAGAACACCAAAATTAAACGCAAATTTCTGACAGTCTGTTGTTCCTTGACATAAACATTTAACGCTAGAAAGAATATAAACCAATTAAAACTTTTATTCCAGTGTCTAGAATTCTTTTGACGTTTATTTAAAAAAATCCTAACGATTTCTGTGCAAAGTTTCAGAACTTTATTTTCCTAACCATTATTTTTCTTTTTCTTTTCTTTCTGTCTTTAAAAAAATACATGGCAGCATTCGGCATTGGATAGGAAAGCGCTATTCCATAGCAATTAAAATCTTATACTTGAGGAAAAGCTTATTTGCTTTTGCTAACTGACAAGAACTGATGCCAGCACGCTGACTAAGAAGCTTTCATTTCAATTAAAAATAATCCCAGTCAGGCCTTACTGAATTAGTTAATGCTATATATATTATACTGGTAAAAAGGATAAACAGCAAGATGTATGAAAGTATCAAGTTTGAGCTCACCGTTAACGTCTTTTTGAGATATTTAAGAATTTATTCCCGCATAAATTTTTCTGCATGGAAGTACGTTAATGAAAATTTAATTACTCGGGGGAAATGTTTAAGAATTTTTTTCATTTAAATAAAATTAAATCACGGAAAAGTAATTAAGAATCGGTTGCTTTTATGCTGAAAGAATTTTTTTCCCTCTCGTCTTCCTCTTACATCCTGAATGGCAAAAAGATTAAATCTCAGAGGCGAAACTTCGGATGTCAATTAAAAGCTTTATGTTAATGCTTTAGCTGCTTAAGAATTTATCGGAATGAGTATTGATTGCTGAGTATTACTTGCGCGTTCTGCGAAATATTAAATTCTAGAAGTTTATGAAAAATAAATAAAATGTTTCCGCGTAACAGTATTATTTTGCTTATTATACACAATACTACCAAAACATGAATAAACGGGAATGATAAAATTGGTATTTCAATATGCGGAATGACGAATTTGATAAATAAAAATATAAACGATTTTTATTAATGCGTAGTATCGCCAACAAAACAGACACACTCAAATACTTTTGAGATAATATAATTATCAAGTAATTTAACGTTAATATAAATAACAGAAATTTATTGTTTCTTTTTTAACATATACAGTATTTACTCGCACATCCTCCCTTTAGAATTTCATCGTACAAAAACTGGAAGCGGAAAATTATGCAAATAAGTTAATTTTCAAAAGACGTCGTTACAGTAAAAACATAATAAATGAAGAGCATTCATAGATATTACCGGTTACTATCAGTATTATTTATTTAACAGAAACCTACATTTCAGAAGAAAACAGTGTAATATTAACTTTAAATTAACTAATAAGATATTCTCATTTCCGCTCCTCTACATATTGAATATCGCTCGCTGTTACTGTTATCCACTGCTGCTTCCTAGACCTCAAAATATTCAGTGCTGTTGAATTGCTGTGTATCGGTCTGCTACAGTTTGTAAGTCGTTGCCATCGTCTTCGACAGCGTATTTCGTATTAGGCTGTCTTTCCACGTGCAATGACCTTCAGAACCAGCAAGTTTATTATATATCTTTAATTCTTGAAGTTTTTTATAATAATAGCTTCATCAATTACACCTCATGCACCAAAAATCCATGAGAAATGAATTAATAAAACTAAAACAACCCCTACGTAGACGAATTTTAAAATTTAGAGAAGTTCGCTTGCTAACCGCTTTGACAAAGGGGAAAAATATGTAAACGTTGAAAAAAATCTCAGCATCTTATGCTAAAAGTGAAGTAGGAAAATACGTTAATAAATATGGTAACATTTTATTTCTGTATGTAATAATATTTCTAGGCTTTCTATTTATGTTTTCATATTAACAGAATAATAATTTAGATTTGACGACAACGTGATGATGCATAAAAGATGCTGCAGGAATCCTGACACATATTTACATTTTTTTGACAAATAGAGACATTTTAACTACTGACACACACAGTTAATTGGAGCAATACATTACAGTTAACTGGCGCATTAATAAATTTTTACATTTTTATGACAGATTTGCAATTAAATAATAAGGTATTCCTCCCGCCTTTTTCGCATGCCTTCGTGGTGTAGTGGTCAGCACGCTCAACGCGTAACCGAGAAGTCAGTGGTTCGATTCCCAGCGAAGGCGTTGCTCATTTTTCTCATCTCTCTTGCTTCCTAAATAACATAATGTCTCCACAAAGTAAGCAAAGCGGCGACTACACGCTAGCAGAAGAGAGAAGGGGATAATCATTGCGTAGATTATATTTCGATGGTCTGAATAAGACAGATTTTAGTTTCACTTCATTTTGATTGGTTAATTTAAGTTTCAGTTAGCAAATCTGAATATTATGACGGGTTTAAATCTCATTAGCCTGCCGAAAGAATCGTAAAAAAATAAATTTGAAATGCAGTAATTTAGAAAGACTTATAAGCATATTATTATTTTTAGTATGAAAAGGGAAAATAACAAAATTAAATAAAATGAATCCCAGTCAAATGACTGTCATATAACGCTCCACAGATATGTGCATACGTAACGCGATTCACCATTTTTCATCCAATAATTAGACTAATATTATCAAAATTTTAATTAACCAATAGGATTAAAGTAAAAACCATAAATGTCAAATAAACCAGATCAGCTTGTTAATATTTAAGCGCTAAAAAGCTCATACGGTTCAGTATATTAATATATATAGAAATAAAAAAGTAATTAATTCGCTCTCATTTTAAAAAATTCCACTGTTATTATTACAACACTGTTTAATACTAAAATATAAATGTAACAGGTGAAATATATGTTACACGTGAATGAAATAACTGTACATAAATATTTTCCGGTTAGTCAGATCAAAAGCAATTTCTTATCCTGCTGTAACGTTTCTGATCTTTGGTAATCGATTTCACCCCCTTTATAACGTTAACTTACTTAGTAGCGCCTTTGTTTTTAACAATCATAGATACCGTAGTTTTCGGCTTACGTTATTCAATAGCCAAGTCCCGGATATACATGCCATCTTCACACTTTTCAACAAACCGTTTTTCCACCTCCACGGTAATGTTGTCCTAAGCATTTTCTTCGTTTCTTGACTCATCTCATTCAGTTTCTTTAAACTCTTGTTAACAAATTTACAAAAAAAATTATGCAAGAAAAGAGAAATCACGTGAAAACTCAGAGTTACAGAGCGGGTTATTTACTGAACAGTAGTAACAAACGTTCTGACGCTTATGGGCATTCGTAGCGTTGTCAGGAAATTAGTGTGAGCAGTCATGCCTCACCGAGCTCGAATAACATTCCAGACACAGGACGTATACAAAGCTGGGCGTATTTCAAAGCGGATGTATACCGAGATATCACTACAACTGATGTTCAAATATTAGCAAGCTGTTACATTAACAAAAAAAAGTTTTTTACTCATTTCTTTATTTTTTATTCAAAAAATATATGCCATGCTTGAAGAAATCCTCGAGAAAAAAACAGGACTGTTTCTAGAACTCTTGAAAATACACTAGCATCTTGAAGTAATGCAGAAAATTGTATTTAATACAGTTAATCGATTTGAAATACAACCTTGAGGTGAGAAAGACTAGCAAATCACAAGTGTTGCCTAAACATTTGTTAACAACCGCTGCTATACGCCGCGGCACTGAGAAAAAGAGTTTATGGATGAATTGCTGGGAAACTGCAGCTTACGGTGCGCCCACACATAGCCAAAGTTTATCTGGTGTAAATAATTTAAACGATTATAAATTATTTATTTAAGTTTATTATCTATTAAATAATTTTTAAAATATCGAAAAATTCAGAAATGGTACATTTCTTTTAAACAGAAATAACAAAGCAAATTAGAAAATTTGCTGAGAAAAGAGAAAAAATTTTCTTTACCCTTTAATGAAAGCTAATTTTACACTTTTTCCCTTTTACACTGCTGCGGACTAGGGTTCGTTGACATCTTTTTAAATAATCACACTAGATAAGAAGAAAGGAATTAGTAACTTATAAATATTTACGACAGACAATACAATAAATGGCTAGAAATGTTCAAGGACAGCGTAGATATTGAGACAACAGTAAAGCTAAGCCTTACTCGAGAACTGAGAACAAACACCTTGAATTAGGGCTAGCAGTCAGGCTCCACTGACCATTTTATAACCTCAAATAGCGCTAAACTGTAGAGAAACACTAGCTTTCAACGGATATACTAAATTTTCATGGTGGTCAGATCACGTGCAAGAGGTGCACTTGCGTCGGGTCGCGAGCGTTTACAACAATATTAACAAATGGAAGAGTTTTATGTGAATTCAGTGGTTAAAAAAAAGCCAAAAAATGGTACAAGAAGGGGGGAGGAATGATTTATAATAACAAAAATTGAATTAAAAAATATCAAACGAACAAATGACAAAACATTTTTCGTTTTTATAATGCCAAGGAATAAAAAATCTCAAGTTGTGTGAAGAAATTTTTTCAGCTTTTTGAATAAAAACACTGGAGGTATGAAAACTTGAGACAAGTACGTATGCAGAAGATTAAATAATACACGAACCAGAAGCGCAATAATAAAAATAAATTGCCATCCAGTCGACACAGCAGTATCAAATAGTCGCGAATTGTCAATCTAATCTGGAAAAGGAGAAAATATGAAAAAGAAATAAATGAGGATGGAACGCAGGGAATTTGAAAGGAAAAAAAAGAGTACAACAGAAGGGAGGAGGAGAAATATATTAGATACAAAATGTAGAAGAAAAAAAAAAAAAAAAGAAAAAAAACTGGGAGAAAACAACATTTTGCTCAGGGAAAGAAGGAAAAATCTAAAGCGATGTTAATAAATTTACCGTAACAAGCACCAAAATATAAAAAGTAATCCTCAAATTCAACAAATTGTATGGCTCTTCAGTGATTTCCAATTTACTCCCATACAACTCGGAAAATAGAGTTCCAGATTGGAAATAGTCACCAAATTCCGATATCCTTACACGTACTCCCTTTATTCTGCACAAAGATAGTTATTCCAATTGCTGTAAAATTCGAATAGCTTCCAATTCTCTAATATATTTAGCATGGCGGCAAATGGATTTATCCAACCAATATTATTCTTCCCAGGGCTCAAGTAGGCAATGTACCCACCCTTCCAAGGGAATTGATTGCTGTTTCTCTAGCTTACAAATCAAACAGACAGACAGACAGTTCCGACAAATTGGGGTGCACCAATATCGTACTATTGTGACCAAAGTTTAAAAAACTAAAATACTATAATGACATTTTATAAATCTGGAAATCAGTACTCAAATGAGAGTAATAAAATGTAATAAATTGAAGCAAAACATATATTTTTTACAAAGCTGCAAATGAATACTCAAATTACATATGTAATAAATAGGAGTGAAACATGAATTTAATAATAAAAAAAATGTACAGTGAAGTTATAAGGTATTTCTCCCGCCTTCTTCGCATGCCTTCGTGGTGTAGTGGTCAGCACACTGGGCGCGTATCCAGAGGTCCGTGGTTCGTGTCGCGGCGAAGGCGTTGCTCATTTTTCATGTCTCCTGCTTCGAAATAACCTAATGCCTCTACACAGTATTTTCGCTTTTTATTCTTTATAGCATCATCATATATATTAGGAAGCCCCAGATTCTCTAACGAAACGAATCATGCTTTAAATTAAAATGACCAACCAGCCTGTAGCCTGTTCGAACGATCAGCTTCTATTTACAATACTCAGTGATCAGTATCGGATAAATTTTTGGATGCATTGATGTTAATTTGTGGAGCGCAGGGGTAGAACTAAACACTTTTGACGACAAAAACAAACTCTTATTATTTTTTATAAAAACAAACAAAACTTGTTTCTTGTGACAAAAACTCTTATTGTTTTTATTTTTCTGATTTCCGAAAAAAAAAACTGCTTGTAAACGTAAGCATTGATCAGCTAAATGTTACAATGGCGCATTTTTTTTTCTCTTCTCACTGCTAAAGCTGGAAATAATGACTAAACAAACAATAAATAGTAACTAAATTAGGAAACCATGCCTTAAAGCTTCTTCATCTCTTTATATTTTAAAACTAATACAAAAACAGTTCGCAGAATGCCAATGTTAAAATTAGATCATAATAATAAAACTTACAAAATCGTATTTATTATATTATTAAAACCTTAAAATTCCCAATTTCGAATATGAAAAAAACTTACCTCTTTTCCAAAAGAAAAGTTTTAAACTTTTCATTTATTAAATTGCTTTACAAATCGTTGCTATCCACAATTTCGAAACAAAGAATAAGTAAATAAAACATTTTGATATTTTTCGGTGTTTACAAACAATGAATTAGTATTTTTAGTATTTTTGTGTGTTGAGAGCTCGTACAAACTTTGTCAATAAACATGCCAGAAGAGCAAAAATATTAACAAAAAATTTGGAACCCATTTTTACAACTTCAATCGGTAATAATATTTACATTCCAAATACAAATAGTACAGCGAATATAAAAAAAAAGTATGGCAACACTTAACACCTGTAAGCGAGACATTAGTCACCTGAATGCGTCCACGACACGCACATTTTTTCCCTCCTCGCCTTTTCTAATACAAAATAATAATTTTTCCATGTATAGAATTACTGCCCATAATATATTTCAGTGACAACCTTCCAAAAAAAAATTTCCGATATTTCTTGTTTTTTTGACATTGGAAATATTTATAGCTTAATTTTTAGAGTGTTTTTTTACTAAGTTTCCTAACATTTTCAAGAGTTAAAAAATATTCCTCCTACTTACTCTTACATTGCAGTTGTTACCACATCATTGCACTATACAGAAGGCCAAAGTTTCAATTCCCGGGAAAAGCGCAACTGTATTTCGAGGATTTTTCGTTTCGAAGAAACTAAAATGGTATCAAACTAAAAAAAAAAGGTGCAGAGAGAAAATTCGTTACCAATTTGGTAACGGTCGCGCTTAAGGTGCGGGCGAGAGGAGGATATACGAAATTAAAGACATTCCTCGCATTTATTTTTATATGAATCCGGTAATCTGAAGACTCGGATTCAATTCCCGAACGGATATATATATATATATATATATATATATATATATATACG